>JAUZNK010048657.1:0-16207 GCA_035046665.1 Euphysa ruthae
TTTTTTTAACGACGTTCTTAACATTTATTTTGTAAATTTTTTATTGATAGTGAATAAATACTTACTTACTTACTTACAAAGTGCCAGGAACCAGGAATTTAAAACTTTAGGGCATTATTGGCATTTTTCCTTTCTCCTAAATTCTGTCTTTGCATTGAGCCGTCTAGGTGTCAGGAGACTAAGAAATGATTATCACTTGCAGAATTAGTTTGAATCACAAATTTCTATATCATATTATTTTTCAGTAAATTGTGATTGGTTGACTACTCTTCATTTTTCATTTTCTTTTGTTCTTATTTGAAATTGGCTGCATACTGCTTCAAGACTAGACACAAGAGCAAGTAGTTAAACCTTTCATTTCAGTCTCTTTGAAAATTTGGATCACTCTTTATTAGGTATTACTCTTTTACTTTTGAATCGTTCTCTCTTTTGATCATAGTTTTCTGCAACTGTAAATATGCTTTGTTTTAGTACAGGACACTTTTTCTTTCTGAACCATCCCATGTTCATGCAGACTTAACTGTGCGTGGGTGTTAGGGAAATTGCATTTACCAGGTGGGGAAAAAACTGTTACAGGCACGTGTGGTGGTTTTGATTCATAGTTTTCTGAAAGGAAAACTTCCCAGTGACTAATGTGACATTCCAACAAATATCAGTACTTTGCATACCACATTGAAAACAGCTGAAGATGTTAAAACTAAAGTACAAGGTGAATATCACATGACTGTTATTATATTTGAAAATGCAACTCTATGACACAGCAATGAAGTTGTGGGTTAGTGAAACGTTACGAAGAAATTAACATTTAATTTAATAACACAACATGAAGTTCACCTGGTGAACTTCATGTTGTGTTTTGGGCTTTAGCTGCTCTCAAAACGTACATAGAAGGAAACGGAATTGAAGATTTTAAATGGAAAACAGATGTATCACCCTCTAGAACCACAGATGGTAACACTAATAGCTCTCCATAACATATACTACAAAACATTTTTAAAGATAAATTCTGAACATAAGGAATCTATTACGAATGCGTGTTAGAGTATTAAGAACTTGTTCTCATCGAGAAATGAATCGTCCAGCAATAAAAAATAATGTTGTTGAAAAACTCGAAACTCAGCATTTTCTCAAAAGCATGACAGATTTTAACTATAACGATGGAAAAATGATGTTGCAACTCAAAATCTATTTTAAACAACTTGAATGTATTCTTTTGTTTGCTTAAACTAAAAGAGAACAAAACTTTATTTGTCTACCATGCAACACAAGAAAAAAAAAATCAACCAGAAATTTGTCAAGATTTTCAGCATGAAAAGTTTTATGTTTCTAAAAGTAAAGTTGCATTTACTGCTATTGCACTTGATTATGCATTAGAAAAGGAAAATCGTTGACTGAAAGTCATTGGAATTACCCAAAACAACAACGTATTGGTTCTTTTTTCTTAATTGCATTAGAAATGCAAAGGATCATAAAAGATTTTGAAAAGTCCCTTGAAGTTAATTGAATCCCTTGAAGAACAGAACACCACAAAATAATGGAAAGCAAAGTTGCATGGATGTCTGATAACCTTCAGAAACTCTGACAAGTCATCCTTCATCATTGTAATCCCTTCTCTACCAAAGATATTTGCAACTTCATGAAAAATGAAGTAATCCAAGCAGATATTACAAGATATACTGGAGAGAGACGAGATGCTTTAAGAATTTGTGAAGGAACGTTTAAATGAGATATCTAGTTTGTTTATCTGAGACACAATGCTCAGGCAAGTCTGTTGCTATGAAAGACAAAAAGAACTCAGTGCTGTTAACAGAAGAAAGGGGACTCCTGAAGAGGTTTGTAATTGCGTCAAGAAGTTAATCTAATTTGAATTTGAAAGAGTGTATTTGAGTTTACTTTTTGTAACAGAAGAAGCATTCTAAATCAAAAATTGTACCTTATCTTAAAAACATTTACACCAACAAATTCAATTCAGTTTAGGGTGGTAACAAGAAAGTAGCAGTATTTGACATAATGGCTCTTGTCAAAAAAGTACAGAAGACCTCTGACATTATAACTTGCGCAGATTTCGCAGCTGCTTTCATAAATATAATAGACCGAGTCAGCAGTGGTTTTGATGGGATCCATTTGGCATTTGATCTATACTTGGAACATTTCCTAAAAGAACAAATGAGAGTCAAACCAACTAAAGGGAAGACCAATTATTACCACATAAATGATTCCAGCTTAATTTGATATAGCAAAATGAAACATTTCTTTTCTGAAATTGTTACGAAAGTAGAATTAACAGCATATTTACCAAAAAAAGTGTACGATTTCAATCTCACATCCACCAAGGAAATCATAGTCACCGTCAATATATGATCCATTGGAAAAATATCTATTCCTGGCACGTTCATAGAACACAGTCAAGAAAAAGTCGATACCATAATGTTGCTCCATGCACTAATCGTTGACAATGAAGACGGGTTGTACATAGAATCACCATAAACCAATGTGTTGTTGATAAAGATCGATATCTACAAATAACTACCAACTCGTAATTCTTTAGAACAGGAAAACCACTTAACAAACAAAACATCGATATTAAGAAAATCAAGGGAGAATCGTACATCCACTTTACTTGGGTATCCCTTGTGTACTGGAAATGTTTATTAGAAAGGTATCTTTGTTTGTTGTAGAAAGTTAAAGCATTTATGGCAATAGAGAAATTTCACTAGTATTTATACTCAAAAAAGGAAGCCAAAGGCGACCAAGTTTTCCTCCAATGAGAAGTGCATTACTGCTGCATGTCAAAAGAGCAAACTACATTGCAATGATCTGGAAAACATTGGGTCAAAGTTTTCCAATTTTACTAGAAGTATGTAACCACAGGTGGAAAAAGACAGCAACAGATACCTAACACCAATGAGTAGTTTGCAGCCAGCACAGTATTTGTTTAAGGCCTTTTATTTATTTAACGTGTCACATTCTCATTATCGTTATTACCAACCATACATTGTTTTTCCTGTCGCTTGAGATGTTAAATTTAAAAACTTAATGTTATTTTTTGATTGAAAAATTTAAAAGGGGGCTGGAAATAGCTATATTAAGATGTGATTTGAAATTGATTTTGACCAAATAAATAAATTTGATATCTGCCTTAACTAGCAGCCATCGAGTTTGCTTTGACCTAGTTAGAATTTTTATGTCAGCGTAGAGTATGCTGAAAACGTTTTGAAAGCATGTATCACAGGTAAATATGGAATTAAAAATTGCAGATTAGTCTTCAAGCCATTAGCTAATGACTGAACCAATATAAAATCCTGCTATTAAGTCAACGTTGTAAAAATTTTAAAATTTTAAAAGATTAGCTTTAAGTTTTGCCAAGAATAAGTCACGAGAATACAATCAAAGGCTTTATACAAATGCATTATTTACACCTATTAATCTCTGTCTTGGCAGCAAATAATGTTAAAAGTTATAATCAATAACTTTTAAGATATTTATTTAGAGAACAATAAATCAATATTTATTTAGAGAACAATGTTGTTAAGTAACACAATATTTTCAAACCCACATAAATATTTTGAAAATTTTTTTTTAAAAAGGCTATCAAAAGAAGACAAATAGGCCTATAATTATCTTTACCAGTAATAATGCCTTTATTGATAAAAATAGCAATCCAAATTAGCTGAAAATATAGCATCAATGATACGTAAGTACTAAAAGGTGAAATGTATGGGGAAATGGGGGAAACGCTCAAGGAATCAGGGGAAACGATCAAGGAAATGGGGAAACAATCGAGGAAACAGGGGGAAACAATCAAGGAAACAAACCGTCAATAAAATTGTTAAGTACACACACACATGCGGAAAAAATTTTATATAACTTATTTTTCTTTTGTAGTAGCAGCTATAAAAGTTAGCTCATACAGTTTATTATATTATATCCAAGTTGATGCATTGACCTCCAGTGAGAAAAATCAGAAAAAGACAAGCTACTGTTAACAATAATTTTTTGTATGGTTTATTTGGATCGAGAACTTTAAATGATGGAGCAATACTTAATATTAGTGGCTATGTTAGTGCATTAATATGGCATGCAGGGAAATTCTATGTCTTTGATTCCCATAACAGAGATGAAAAAGATTTAATTGTTAATGTTGGATTTTCGATTATCTTAAAGTTTAGGCCAATTAAGTAAATTGAAAATTATACAAATGCAGTATATTCAGACTATCCGAATCCAGAACGAGAGTGGTTTCAACTAAATATGTGTAGCACTCCGTAATATAAAATAAGAGCGAAAAAATTTTTTAAGAATTTTCAAGGAACTCTAGTACATGATGTTGTAAAAAGAAGAAACGTCAAACATAAGTTAATAGAAACATATCTTATATATTTTATTGGTGTATGGCAACAAGGTACATGTTGTAAACAAATAAATTCATTTGTATTACACGTTGAATTAATTATGGGAGGCACCAGGTCATAAAAGCATGCCATCACAACAGAATATATTTGATTGAGAAGTTTTATTTACATTAGTTAATATTAGGTGAGACATGTGAAAAGGATGCAAAAACCAAACGATATATGATTACCTAGATAGTCGCTGGAAATCATTATTGACACTTGGCCAAGACATATCTGTCGATGAATTTAAGTTTTAAACTATGTATGCGTGCAAAACTCCCAGGTATATTTGGAATTTGGTGATCTACACGGGAGCAAATAAAAACATTTTTGAGCATTATCACACACAGAAAGTGTTTTAGATTATCATATATCGATTTTTTATAACTGGTGAAATGTTATCTTGCTTATTTATTATATTAATTGTTTAAAACCCACTTTAAGAACCACATCTAGACCCTTTTTATATATTAAGCAAAAATGCACTTTTTCAAAAAATAACCTGCATATTTTCTGTGCAGTTATGAAAAAAACCGACGCTTAAAGGGTTAATAGGTATCTACTTGTTTAAATAGCATTTTTATAAAGGTGTGACAACAAATAATTTTTTTCTACACGGGAGCAAATAAAAACATTTTTGAGCATTATCACACACAGAAAGTGTTTTAGATTATCATATATCGGTTTTTTATAACTGGTGAAATGTTATCTTGCTTATTTATTATATTAATTGTTTAAAACCCACTTTAAGAACCATATCTAGACCCTTTTTATATATTAAGCAAAAATGCACTTTTTCAAAAAATAACCTGCATATTTTCTGTGCAGTTATGAAAAAAACCGACGCTTAAAGGGTTAATAGGTATCTACTTGTTTAAATAGCATTTTTATAAAGGTGTGACAACAAATAATTTTTTTCTTTATTCAGCGTTCTTACATAGATTTTATACTTTTATTGCGTTTTAATAGACTCACCAAACAAAATACAATTTTTAATCTGTTTTGATAAACAAAAAAATGAGCTGGTTGATGACTTTCTATTTGCAGAAATAATTCCACAGCGTTATTTATTGATATAAAATGGCCCGTTTTTTAAACTCAACACAACTTGCTTCATGAAGTCAACATAAGTAAAGATAGAGTGAATTACAATAAGTGAACTAGATTTTTTTAAATCACTTTTTAAAAATTATAACTCAAAATACAAAGGAATTTATGCCGAATCAAAGTTTTATAATTGCACCCAGGGGTACAGTTTTTGGAAAATTATAATTAGATGTAAACTTATAAGCTTCACCCTCACCACATATTAAGGAAAATTTTTTAGACAAGTTAACAGTATTTTTTTAATGGAATCACACCATATAAACAATTTTTTAATTGAGCTATTATACTCCGGTAAAATTTAAAAACTACAGCAAGATAAGAACGTAATATAAGCTATAATCCTTCTTTGGGAAGTTTTTTTGGTTTCAAATTTCACATAGCCGTGTGGTACACATGCAAAGTTTCAAAGACCTTTCTACAACAAAAATTGATAATAATAATGTTTTAAAAATAAATAATGCTATTAAAATAAATAATCTGTCTCTGTTACGAGACAGATGTTTTTGTGAAACATTTGTTGTTTGTCTTCATCAATGATCTATATAAAAACTTAGTATTATACAGATCATTAGTCTTAATCCTTATCTTCATATCTTTTCACATTTAAATCAGATGAGACGGGTGATAAACAATTTAATTTTCTTTTTAGGTTTTATTATTTAATTTAAAATATAACTGAAATTACATCTAATTATTAGTAAAAACTGTGTATTAACATAAACATGGATTCCAAAATATCTTCAGATTGGTTTAAGCTATCATTATGAATTTTTCAATAAACTGCACCTATTTTTATCAGCTTAGAAATATGCTGAAAAATAAAAATCTAAATTAAATCAGGATTTTTTGTTTAAAAGAATGCCCAATAATTGAGTATGTGAAGTGTCTGATCTGATTAGTGTATAAAAAATAAGTAGTTTATAGCTACACATAATGCCTACTGCCTGTAAAAATTAGAAACAAATATCATTTTTAGTTATTAAGATCTTAGGAAATTTCTGCGATCATGTAAATGTTCAATGCTTCAAGCTTAACATTCAAACATGAACCCGCTTTACATTGTGACTTACAGTTGCATCTCAACTTTAACGTGGTAAAGCAAATAAGAGTTTTTCTTAGATTTTACATGGTTTTATGGCATGTTTTACAATTGATGAAACTTTTGCTCTCAATAAAATTTAACGAGCTTAAAAGGAACAATCGGGGACAAGGCAATTAGCGCATATAGCTGAAATATTTAGCATTGTTTTGTCAAATTAAGGAAAAGGCATTAGACCGCTTTCAACACAAAAGCAGCCGTGGTTATGTTAAAAAATCAGTAATTTAGAAATTAAACTTACCACTGCTTATCGATAGAAATATTTCTCCATTTTCTTCACTAGAAACTTTCTACCCATGTCATATTGGAGACAGTTCTTCAGACATTGCTTCAAATGATTGTCGCCAGACTCTTGACTGTTCATTTACAATGTTCCATGAGTGCATGCTGGCACAGTGGAAGATCTTATCAAGAAACTTTGTCAAATTAGAGCGGTATATGCTGGATAAAACTTTGTTTAAATCATTACTGCCCCCTCTGTACATGGAAAAAACAAATTCTTTGTAACTTCTCAAAGGTTTGCCAACAAATTAAAGCACTGGCATAATTTGATTATGACCTTGAAAGGTTTGATTTTCCCTTAGAGATATGAAGAATGGATAATAAGAATGGAGAATGGAAATAAACCATATCACAATGTTTAAATGCATGGAATACCTAACAGAGCTGATGTAATCCTTGCTTTGTCTTAAACGCACGTCTAAAAATATCTGAGCATGGAAGGTACTGGCACGGTTAGTTGTTCAATCATTTTTAAGTATGACATACTAATATGGTTTAGAAGATAAAAGAAATCAAAAAGAAAATACAATATGGTTTTCGTTTAACCATAATTTACTATGCATAATACCGTCCTCAAACGAGACTTTTTGTCACTCAAATATATACTATTACAATTGAGTTTCATTTACAATATCGTTTCACCCGTTTCCTCTACAGTTTCCCCTGTTTCTTTGATCGTTTCCCAAGATTCCACATACACTTTTTAGTATTTACAATCAATGATAACATAACTCGATTTAGAAAATCCATTAGTACATATAAGGCATCGTTAGCAACGAGAATACATATTCGTATTCAAATTTAGGTCCCAGATCAGAGCAAATATAGTGCCTAGACTAAATTAACCACTGTGCTTAGAATATTTATAAACAACGGTTTCATCAAAAAGAATATTTTTATATCAACTGATATACAATTTTGCCAATTATAATTATCGTTGTCACCACCTGCTATATTTTTTATTGATATTAAAGTGATTGTTTAGATAATTCAACATCATAAGTGCTTCTGAACAAAACAAGTAAATATGTCTAAGTTTGATTGTTCCTTGATATTTGATAATATGAGCAGGGACATTTTTTGTTCATCAATCAGTTTGATTTCAAATGACCTGCTTTCTTCTCACAAAATTTCAATTGAATGTATTTTTCTTTCGTTTTGTATATTTTGTATACAGATTTTAAAAACGATTTTGATTCAAGTTTTTTTGTGGTAAGATTATACTTACTATCTGAAGTTTTCAACAGCTTTAAGTCCAAATTGGTGAACATATATATTGTGTAGAAAAAACCCCTCTAATAATAATCGTATTTTCAGGGTTGAGATTTCAAGCATATATAAGTTTATAATGGAAGAGACCTTTTGAAAATTTTCTTTCTCATTGAAATTTATACTCTGAACTAAAAATTTCTTCATTCACAATTCTTCTTTTCTTCTTTGAATTATGAATCTGAAATTTAACCTCATTTATTCTTGTTGGCTGAATTTTGATCGATTAATTTCTAAGAGCCAAGACACTAAACTTGTTTTTGATCTAGCACCTATGTTTTGATTGGCTAATTTCTAAGAATCTAAACACAAAGTTTGTTTTGATAAAATTTTAACTTAAAATATGTGTTTCCTTTTTTATGGAAAATTTCTAAATTTGGTACCTAAAGTTGAGTTTTTGATTATTCCTAAAAACCAAAAAAAAAAAATTTATTTTTTCAAAAAAAGAAAAATTTTCCTTTGCCTAACTAAGCCTTATAGACGGAATATCCATATTAAGAAACAAATAATTCCATATAAACCACTATTTTAAAATAATAAATAACTACTGTTTGAATTACCAATTTAAAGATTAAAAATTTAAAAACCTGGTTTGATAAATAACAAAAAATTTGAATATTAAATATAGTTTGAAATGTTGTGCATGAAAATAAAATGTAAACATAGCTTACCATAAGCAAATCAAAATATAGATTACCCGTAGTACAGCATGGATCATTTACATCTTTTCTCTTTATTAGCAAAAAAACATTAAGAAGTACACAGAAAATGATGTCATGTGATTTTAGTGGAAAATAATACACAAATATTGTGTTAAATATATCAGTTAAACTTTTAAATATTTTGTAGCATTTAGTGCAACTCAAGAATGAAAAACAAATGGTAAATTGACAAGCAACACGAATACAAAAAAATCATAAACAGATTTTGAGCTTTACAGATTATGTGCTTTAATATAGATAAAGCGTGATTTGAATTTTGTACCATTTTCAGTTTTAGAATTTCTGCATTGTGTTCTGAATAAATAATACACTTTTTATTGCTTTATGCTTCAAGAAATCTTACTTTAAATTGCTTAACTGAATTATTCTTAACCAATTTCTATAATTTTAAAAGAAATTTTTATAAATATGCAATTTATTTAGTACATTTCATGAATAGTTTTTAGATTTTGACAAACATAAAAAATCTACTGTTGACAAAAAAAAATTAATTTACTTGTAGACATAACATCTGAATCATCAACAGAAACATACCTGAGTTCAGAGAGTGAAGATACTGGATCAACTTTTACATCAATTGAGACTGATTCATTACTTGAAGTAGCAGAATCATTAAAACAGGTTTCATAAGCTCCTATATAAGATTTCATTGAAATTTCACCAATCCAGCTGTGCAACAGCTAGAAACAGTATTATTTCTATAAGTCTTTTGGCTAAATATATGTAATTAAGAAAGTGGGAGCTGTTCAAAACAATGATAATTGCTTATAGTTCTCATCAAATAATATCTTTTTATGCTGATGAGACTTTATCTATTTCTCTATTCTTCTGCTAAAAACTGAAATAAGGAACTCAGGGAATAAGGAACTCAGGGAATAAGGAACTTCTAAAGGATTCAGCATTTTAAAGGGAAATGACCTTTGATCCTAAAATAAACAAGCCGTGAAAATTGTTTTATTCTTGTCATAAAAACACCACTGTTTCACATCAAGCGTTAACAGTAATGCACATATAGCAGTTGAAACTTCATAAAAGTTTAACCCTTGGTTTACCCCTTGATGTTAAAACTTAAACTGCAAATTAAATTCAAGAAACCTAAAGCAATGAAAGGAGTCAACCCAATTAGGAAATTATACATTGCTTACCTGTAAAATCAATATTGCCTCTTTAATCATCTTATATTAAAGCAAATCTTGATTATTGTGATGTGATTTACAATCAGCTTTATTTAACTTACCATTGTTTATCTCAAATCAGCAGAATACAAAATACTTTAAATTTGTTAAAGCTTAAAACTTTTTGCTTTGTTTATTATTTATTTATTTTTTATTTTTGTATAGCTTGTTACTGATAGATATTTATTTTTACAGTAAAGAGTCAAGTCTTATCGGTTTAGTATTTTATATCTTTGCAACTTAGGCAAGTCTCTATGATCACCTAAATGTCCTAGATTAAAGGGACCTGTTAAAAATTATTTTAGACCTTTCTACACATGAAAAATGACGATAGCTTTTGAAACGTCAAAGTATATCAATGTGTGCCAACAGAAAATCTTGTTTCGTCAGACTATATGTTTATGCATAACATATTTAGTCCCACCGTTAGACTTAAAAAAAGTTATTATCAAAGAAATACTTGCAAGATCTAACTCATTGTAAGAAAATACTAACTTTATCATGCTGATGACCAGTAAAAAGCTCTACAAAAATATGTTTCATTTCATTTGAAAAACGTCGAGACTTTATACTTAAAAATATATATTTAAAAACAAAATCTAATAAGAAAACCCAATTTGTAAATGTCTTATAAAATAATTACCAAATTATAACCAGGGATAGTTCACAAGCAGAGCACTTTGACATACTAGATTAAAACACCCCATAAATATTGTTTTTTTCGGAACTGGGTCCTGAATGGAAAAATAATTTCGAAATGGAACACTTGCAAAAATAATCAAAAATAATATTTCCTAACAATTTCAAAAAGATATGAAAGAAAATTTATTGAGAAGAATTGAAAAACATAATTTTTGGACCAAATTTCCGTTGTTTATGTGTCAGTCTCAGAAATGAAATTTTGCAGGCCATATGATTAAAAATACATTGTGTTTTTGGTTTAATAAAATTACCTCTCATAAAAACCAGGTATCAATTAAATAAATTATTGAACAAAAAATTAGAACTAATATTGAAACGTTTTTCTGCGAATTTAATTGTGACGTCTAAAATTGCTTTATAGAAATAGAAAGTAAAATTCTTTAAGATCCAATTGGATAAAAGAACATTTCGAAAACCATGCTATTACGCCAGTGTTCAGTTCTACTATGTAATAATTTTGTGAAGATCTGTTTTGTTAATATGGCCTAGTTAGCTTTTAGATGGAACTATTAATCTGCAAAACATTTTAAAATAAGTGCTGAAAACCTTAGAAATATAAGGCACTGCAGGAAATCCATACTATTTTTTAAAAATGAATCATGGAAAAAAAGAACACGCGTGATTGTCTTGATGCAACAACAAGAAATTTTGACGGTGCAGAGATTTTGCGAATTGGTTGGGCTCTATATCTTAGACTCAATGAGAAAAATAACAAAAAACAATATCAGCCTTTATCGCAACTATGTTTCATTCTTTTCAAAATTAAAAATTAAGCTTAAAAAACAAATAACAAGTTTTTAAAAAAATTGGAATTTAAATAGAAATTTAAATAAATTTAAAAAATAGTCAACTTTTTAATTTAACAGAAATTTCTTAATGACCATCTAAAAAACCAAAACAATAATTTGTTATACATTAGCGCTGATTCTAACCACCCTTGTGAAAAACAAATACTTATATCTATAAGCAACAGATTGTACTAAACCTCATCCAGTGAGCAAATATTTAAAGAATCAAAATTTGAGTATGAGGAGGGCCTAAAAAAAAAAGAGATACAAAAAATTTTTGAGCTAAAATTCATTCCTAAAAACGCTAAACTAAAAAGAAAACGAAAAATCATATGATTTAAACTTCCATATAATAAGAATATTTTGTCCAATATTGGAATAAAATATGAAAATTTAATTGACAAACATTTTTTTAGCGTTCAAATAAATTACATTTTTAACATAATACAGTTAAGTTAAGCTACAGCACCTCAAAAAACAAAGGTAGAATTATAAAGTTACATAAAAAAAACTGACTTCTAAAATTGAAAAAGGGCAATTAAATTGCAATTGTAGACAAAAAGAAAATTGTCTTAAGGACAGAAATTATAGAGCCACCAAAACAGTTTATAAATGCATTGCTTCACTTCCCAAAAAATCAAAAAAAATTTATGTTGGATTCACAGAAGAGAAATTTAAAACAAGATATGCTAACCACAAAGAACCTTTTACTTAGAAAAAACATTTAAAATTAAAAAAACTTCTATTTCAGGCTATGTCTAGGAAATAAAAGAAAAAGAAAAAAATAGCTCCAAAATTATTGCGGGTCCATTTTAAAAAAAACCACAAAAACATTAAAAATCATCTCTTATAAAAACCAGGCAGAATTATTGAACAAACATCAGAATTAATATCGAAATTTTGGCTTGCTAATTACACAATGAAATGATTAGTTTAAAAACTCTCACTATAATTATTATGTTAAAATTCCCGGCCTTTTTTAATTTGCTTAATTTCACATATTTAATTTTATTTCTTTGATTATCTAACATTTAATCCTATCATTTAAAAATTTTTCTCATCGAGAGGCATGAATAGAAAATAAAAACTTACATTAATAGCCACCAAGTTGGCAAAAAATACTAAAAACTATAAAATAATGCAAAACACCTTTTTCAATAATAAAGCAAACAGACTGTATGAAATTTAAAATGAGTTTCTTAATAAAAGATTTACTTCTTGAAAAAAATAGAATATGTTGACTACAGAGGTGCCCAAGCATACTGAAAAAAATCAAAAATATCTGAGAAAAATCTCCCTCTATTTATGCAAATTAACCAACTTTTGATGTACAATCAGCATTTCTTATTCCATTGTTCAGGGATTAAATTATTAAAAATTATTGGTTCACCAAGTTGACCTTTGATAACAAAATCATAATGGTATTGATTTTTGATTGTATAATATAATGTTATGGAAACTATTCTGAATTGCAATATACCATGTTTTTAATTGATAGCAAATAAACAAAGAAAAGGAACATTTTTAGAAACCATTAATATATCAAATTGCAGGAATTAGGAATTAAGCTCATAATACATTTATTTTAAATTTTAAAAAAAGGCTAAATTATGAGTTCTTATTTTCTAGCAGTTAATTAAAAAATAATATTAGAGTAACGTCAAAGTCATTACTTTCACCAGTTGCTTCAAGCAGTAAATAAAGCGATGATACTGTTTTTATGTTTGGAGGCTTTGAACCATGTAAAGATGGAAGGGAAAACATAGGCATGGCAAAATCTGAAGGCTATAGCAGAAACTTGGAGAAAAGTTGATCCATATGGCACAGCCTACGAGAAAATAAACTGGAAGAACACCGGCCCGAATTGTCTACTAAAACGTTTTTAGAACGATGCAAAAAGGACCAAAACGATAAAATTGTGAAATGAAAAATACAGAAAACAGAAAAATATTTCATGAGAAAATGCGTAAAAGAAGAAAGCGCCACTTAGATTGAATTATTAAATCTATGCATACTGATTTATCAATATAAGTTCCTAAAAAACTTCAGTTAGAGGAAGTCTCGCTCCAATTCAAAATTGACAGAAACTACAGAGTATCAGAGAATTTGATTTTTGACACATGAATTGACAAGGATAAATCCAGACATTGAAAGGCAGTGTTATGTGCAGTGTGGAGGTATCTGATATAAAAGCTTCGGTTGCACATACTTACAGAAAGTGATTCTGTTAGTGGTTTTTTCAGGCACAGAAAATTGCCAGTTTATCCAAAAGCTTCAAATATCGAAAAGGTGAAACAACTACTTGCAAGCCTCGGTTCATCGTAAGAAATAAATTATGCGTTGATGCAATAGATAGAGAAATATATCGTAAAGTTGGTATATAATGATAACAAAACTGAACCATTTGCTGAATGTCGAGCACTAAAATGGGAACAGATGAAGAAGAAGATAATAAGTCGATTGTCTCAATATCCAGATTCGTTTGAATCACATGTAAAAAGGCCAAAATTTCAATGCTACATATTTAGACATTGTATGGAAAGCATTGCTCCACCAACAACATATTCACATGGATGGCATATAAATGATCAGGGTTTGACATTACCAGCAATGTTTAAAACCTGAAACTCCCAAAGATATGGATGAGCTGTATGATATTCTTCCTCAAGATGAAATTTCAAGACAATGATCAATCTTCTACTGAGGATGAAGAGGATTAAATAACATTATTATGAAACATTTAATAGTCGTACTTATGTTATAGTAATATGTCCAACCTTTTTTTCAATAATTAACTGTTTAAAATACTTTCAATCGTTGAATGGTTGTTGCAATTGGAGTTATTATTTATTTCAGATTTTGGATTGTCTTAATAACGAGAATGAATTTTATTATCATGTATATTATCATTATTATTCTTCAATGACATTTCATTGATCATAAGTCAATTCAATGGTCATAAATTAGCAATTTTATTAATTCGTCTTTTGATATAAAAATTCATTACTCAGAAAATTAATTTGAACCTATAGTTCAGACACAAGGAAATTTACAATCGAGTTGTGTTGCGTTGTAAAGTCTGATTTTATTAGAGTAGGTTTGATAATGCATAATTTACAGAACAATTCTACGTTTGAGCTTATTTGCTCAACTGCCTTTAACTCAGAGGCCATTATATCAGCACAGTCTCTGTGTTAAATCAGCCCACAAATAAAACAGAAAATACTTCTATCAACACTGTTGCATAAACACACACACACAAACACAGACACACAAACACAGACACACACACACAGACAAACACACACTCATACACACAGGTGGAGCACACTGTGGCTATTATACAAAACAAATGTGTTCAAGCTCAAAAAACAAATTCACCTTAAAAACCTGAATAAAATATGAAAATTACCTACACCCTGCTAAAAATTAGATAATTGTTGCCATCAAAAGAAGCCGTATTATAAATAATATTATAAATAAGCTTCTTAATTTGAGGATTTAAATTCTATATTTCTTTTCATAACTATCTTTTATTAAAAATATTGTATTTATACATTGTATTTTGCAACTAGCTGTTCATTTCTTTCTTGATCATGATTTTAACAGCAACATACTGTAATGTCTTATAAATTTTAATAAGAGATGTTATTATCTCTAGCTAAGTAAATTTATTTGAAAAATAAATTAATGATAAACTGAATATCAGTTTTTTTGTAAGTGTAAAAAAATAATGTTTAATCCATCTTTAAAGATAGCATATTAAAATTTTATGTCATCGATTTGTTAAGATTGAATGAGTGCTATGTAGCCATACAAACTCACACTGTTCAGCCAGATGTACTGTGTGTGATCTCTATTTCTGACCTGAGTGCTAACTTCAATACATGAGCTAGAACAACAAATACTGAGAATTATTATATCTTACAATGTCGTCTGATTTAACTTGCAAGACTATAAAGAAAATACTCTCTGAAAATCTAAATTCACAGTTTTCTTGAAATGCAACCTAACATCATCTAAAAATAGTGTTACATTTACACATTGTATTATTAGTAAACATAAATTATATTTACAAAAAAAAAATTTCATGAAAGCAATAACAAGAATTTTAAACACCTGATAATTTATTTTCAAATAATATTTTAAAAATTATTTTAAAATATGCTTATATCTTTAGTATCGCATCATACTTGATTGAAATATTAGTTTCAGCATATATATAAATAAGACAATAAAAACTAACTTTCAATAACTATACCAGGAAAATTTAATAAAATGATTAAGAAAATTTTATCAAATTTTCCAATGATGAACATAGGGCATAAAATTTATAAAGGAACATCACCAAATTTCCTACTAATAAACAAAAACTTTATTCAACTTAATGATAACGTAAAAAAAATTTCTTGATAAGCCCTATTTTGATAGAATAAATGTTCTCTTAACCGTTGGCAATTTCCAAGTAATTCTGGCATCCTGCGTATTTCTTTATGTAGCCAGTTTTCATTTCTTTGGTGCACTAACAGCATTCGAAGTAGTCAAATAATAATTCAAACAGTAAAAAAATTTTCATAAATCACATTTGAGTTATGTACATTTTTCAATCACCATTCTTTTTCAACTTCTCATATTAGTCCTAAAAAATAACAGCTTTTTGAGTAATGGA
>JAUZNK010048668.1:0-16205 GCA_035046665.1 Euphysa ruthae
TAAGAAATTCCAACCTGTATATAGATTATTTAACCTATGATTTTATATAGCTACTTACTCTATCAATTGTGAATATTAATTTATTTTCTCATTTAAAGTATTTTTTTTACTAAAAGAATGTTATTTTAACAGTTTTAATTATGAACTTTAGATTTAACATCATGTCAATTTGGATCTTAACAAAAACACCACATAAGTGCTAAGATTAAAGAAATTATTTGATTTTATAAGCCAAACAGACCCGATGGGGAATATTTCTAGCTGTTAGTTGTTGCCATATTTTTAGAGTTTTGTATAATTAGTGATTTCTTATGTTATTTTTGTTTTAATCATGTTTACAAATGCATAGATGGTTACCTAACAGTATGGTATGTTTCTCAAAAAATTTGCAAAAATTCTTTTGCAACAATTTTCTTGATCTAAGTAAACTTTTCTGGTTCTTCAAGAAAGGTACTGCTAGTCCTATATTTTGATAAAATTAAAGAAAAAGGACATCAAGTCTTTGAGCAATGTTTGATGAAATCTGTGCACTTTGTTTGACTAAAAATGCACTTTACTACTTACAGTTAAGAGAGCCTGCTTGAAAGCTAAAGTTTTCTCCTATCAACTTTTGCAAGCCTCATATTTTTTTTCAAACTGAAGTATTTTGGCAATTGCCACTTACCAGCTTTTATTGGAATAAACTCAACAAGTTCCATTATATTGTAGATTGGGAAAACATCTATATGAAGAGCTGTTTCATCATTATAATTTTCACATTTTTTTTTTTCATTCCATTATTCTTCTGCTTTTTCTTCAATAATGTTGCTGTCAATTTTACCTTCATCTACATTTGTCCTTTCATCTAAACTGTCAACTAATTCATTTTTTCTTTGCAGCTCTGGCATTGTTTTTGGTTTTGGCTTTCTTATCTTTTTTGTGGTTTTCTTTTATTATTTTTTTTTTAGTTTTGTTGTTAAATCTTCAATGTACTCACTTTGCATAATTAATTTAGTTTTTTGATCAATTTTATTTTCATACGATGCTTTTCTTGAGGGCCTTTCATTTTGTCTAATACGAATTCTTCAAAATTGTTGTTTAATGCAAAAAGCTGCTCTTGTTGCAATGACCGTGCTCGTACCCAAATGTTTCCAGGTACATGTGCTGGTTTTGGTCCTATTTGCTTACAAATAACAATTGTTGCAACCAGAGCTTTGAGATCCTGTTAATTTTGAAACTAACTCATTTAACTCATTTTGTATGATTTTTTCAGTCGTTCTCATTTGTTGAAGGTTTCAGTTTGTTTGGTGTGTTGACAGTGACAACCAGTTACTCCATCATGTCGCTGGGGTTTCCTAGTTCCACCCAAAGATTTTACCTCCTTGAATCAAGTTGTTCTATGGAATATTTCGACCTGTCTGTTGGCTATATTCTTGTTAGAACTATCCAGAATTAATATTCTCTGTTAAAACAAAATGCACGTTTATGTGGTCCAAAGCAGCATACGTCTAAGGGTTGAATTGTGTCTGTTACATGGGAAGGAAGCTTCACAATTATAATTTCTTTAACCATAGCTTCTTCAATAAGCTGGATAGAGACATGAGAAAGGTTACCATCATAAATGAAAAACTATGGTTTCTTTGAATATCTTTAAGCATTAAAAAAGATTTCTCTCGTCATCCTCCAGTTTTCAGATATTCCTTAAATTGTGTAGAGTAAAGAATTGTCTCCTTTTCAGGTACTTTGGAAATTTTTACCAGGAAAAATGATCAGTAGATCTAAAGTTTGTTCTGGCTGCTATAGTGGACGTACTTTCTCTCCCAGCTCCCCAGGTGATCTCATATGCAACTTCACCATGTGGACTAATCATTTTATTTTTGTTGCGGTCTGTGGGAAAGCCGCATTTTCCGCAGTTCCAAACTTTCTCGGGTTTCACTTTTCTCTCTGTTATGATCCTTTCAATAATATGGAAGTCATTAATGATGAAAGGGTTTGAGGTCACTGACTTTCTTGCAATACTGATCATGTTTGCTTTCTTCATGCTAAAATTTCTTAACCAATCTTTGCCTGGTCTGTTGTCTTTTAAAGGGCTTTCTATTTTTTGCAAAAATTTTGGTCTAAAGATAAAGGAAAAATGATATTTTACTGGATAGCAGTACCTTTCCCCAACACTCATGCTATATAGTGACTGAGACCATATTGGTTAGAAGTTTCTCTATTAGGAGTGTTGTGGCTCTTAATATTTTGAATTTCGGAATGATGCTGGGAGTGGGTTTTCATAGGGCTCATAAAAGATGATGTATTCTCCTTGGAGTGAGGGTGGTTTTTGTCTGAATTTAAAGGTCTTTAGGAGTATGGCTGTTAGTGTATAAATATAATAAAAATTTACTTAAGCAATATTCTTATAAATAGTAAATAATTTTCTGCTTTTTCAAAACTAGAGAGGTTAAAAAATTATTTACAAGCTTATTTCTACTTGGTTGGATAAATTCATTTGCTTGTTATTTCCATATATAATTTTTGAGGTATTGTTGGAATTTGGATTTCAGTGCTATTTATTTTCAAAATTATGTTCTGTGATTCTAACTCTTATCAGGTTCTTTATGGTTTTATGTTCCATTACCAAGAACTCTCAATAGAAAATGTTTTGTTCACTTGGATTTTACATAATAAAATATTAGTTGCAATAATTTGGATTCATTTTTTAAGTTGGAAATTATTTGAGCATTTGATATTTATCATATCTTTGCCTCAAAAACCCTAGAGTTGAAGCCTATTTTGCTTAATATCTAATCATATTTAGTCGCTTTATGTAAAACAGGTTGACGTTGTCCCTGAGAATAAAATGTGAATCAGGGCACACTTTGTAATCCAAATTCCAATAAATTTGCTATTAATATTCTCAGCCTTGTTGTGTACTGAACTGAAAAAAATTTTTAATTTTTCTATACTTATATATAAATTTATATAATAATGTTATCTCTTTTTTAATGTGAACAAAAGGGGGGAAGAAAAAAAAGAAAAGATTAAATGTAATAATTATTGTATTTATATTTAAAAAATGAATATGTAATTTATGCTATGGATAACATATGCTTGAATAAGTAACTTGTTTTGATAAATTCAATTCATGTTTTTCGCCAGTTTCATCAAATTATTATTCTCCATAATTAACAAAATGGTATTGGACGTCATTTCTTTACTTATTCAAACAATTTTAATATCTATGAAAGAATTTTTTCAAGTTTATTTTTCATTTGCTTAAATTTCTCTCAAACTTTATTAAGGAAACCTTTTAGTTCTCTCTAAAATTCTTTTTAAACAGTAACCTTTGAACATTTAGCACTTTATAAATTAATCAGATCAAAATATAATAGTTTTCTGTTATATTATAT
Organism: Euphysa ruthae; assembly: GCA_035046665.1. Lineage (NCBI taxonomy): Eukaryota > Metazoa > Cnidaria > Hydrozoa > Anthoathecata > Corymorphidae > Euphysa > Euphysa ruthae. Next base: position 3,375 of record JAUZNK010048668.1, read on the forward strand.
TTCTTTTGTTCTTTTTTTTTTTTGCTTGTGAATGTTATTATTCTGTTTTATATTTTGCTTTATATAATATTTAATTTAGTTTGTTTTATTTCAAATTTTATGTTATACAAGTCCAATTGTATAATTTTGAAATTTACCCATCTTTCAAGTCAGGAAGATTTTAACAGCTGTTGAGGTGCACTTGCGTGTCTCGTTTGTCAAGATTCGATAATACTCCTCGTATTCATTTAACCTGCTTTAATAAACATTACTTTAAACTTAGATACTACGAGAGATTACTACACCAAAAAGAGAGAGTTTGTTCAGATAACGCTGTTGTTCTAGTTTAAAATATTTCTCTCTTAAATCTCTCTATTAGTTCTTTTGTATTCACAGTTGATTTCAGTTATGGCACTGGTTGGTGATGATTGCTATTTCTACATAACAAGTCGCTGTGTTAGGGTAAGATTTTTTAATCATCATACATTTACCAGGTTATACCTATTTTATTGGAGAAGATCGCAAATTTTTTATTTATTTATTTTATAAATTTCTCTTAAATAAAATGAGTGGTGGTTTCATGTATAATAATAATAAATATATCCATAATTTCATGTATAATAACAAGGATGAAAGATTTCCGGATTTGTATGTTTGTTATGTTAATATTCTGGATTGGAAAACTAAACAAAAAATATTATGAAAATAAAAATATTTATCTTAGTAAATATTAGTTACAGCATCAAATATGTGTAATTATTGAGTGAGACTCACTTTCTGCCTTTATCAATATTTCAATGAAAAAACAGTTAGTGTGTTATAATAATTATTTAATAGGGTACTTTATCAAACGTATCAGTCCCTTTCTTTTTTTACTAGTAGTTATGTGAGTTGGTCTTGTGGCAAATTTTCTTGTTACGTTTATTACGCAAATATTAATATGGGGAGTATAAGGATGTATAAGGATATAATTAAATTTGTTTATTGTTTATTAAATAAAAAAAATTTTTTTGAAAAAGTTTAAATATTTGATTTTTTTTTTTTTTTTTTTTTTTCAAATTAGAGTACCTTAGATAAAACTATAAAAAAAGTGATTTTTATGAATTATCAGGTAGCAGATTTGTAATATAATAAATTGAATATAATAAATTATAAAATTATGTCAAATTTATTATATGTCTATTATTATCATTATTTTTTTTTTTTTTATCATTATCCTATTTATATTAATATTTTTCCATTTATATCCTCTGTTTTGGTTATATTATTAAACAAATAAATTATGATCAAGTAGAAAGTTTAACTTATTTGCTTAACTATGTGTATTTAAGCAGTCAATACTGGTATAGTTAATGTAAACAGGCCTTTAAAATGTTTTATACTAATGCTAAGTCCCATATCCCACTATTTTATTCGTAGAAAATATTTATGTTAAAATAAATCACGTTCCAAATGCCATCTTGTGTTTATGTTATTTTATTAAAATTTAGTAGGTGTTAAATTTTTATCTTTATTTATTTGTCATTTGTATCATGTTTTAAATGAGTTTTTATATCTCCCAGACACGATCTCTGATAGAAAACGATTTGAAGTGGGACAAGGACAAACCACTAATCCTATAGGATATTGACTGTTGATTGTAATTTTTTCTCTGCGGAGTGCGGCCATGGTGCGCTGCACTGGGAAGGGAGGGAAAAGGAAGGGAGGGTGCGAGATTTTTCCGGATTTAAAAAAAACCACGACTTTCATCCTTGGTTATGATTCTTTACAATAATCACAGCCATTTTGAATTCAAACGAACAATCTCAAGCTTTCACATGTAGACGGCAAGTAAAAAGAAGAGATTTGGTTGTCTCAACATTCTCCTGAAATCCATTCTAAGGGCATTTCAAACAGTCTAGACCTTAAGATTTTCTTTGTCGTCTAACCATGGTGGGCAGCAGGTTTTTTAGGCAGTATGTATTGTTGAGCAATAAAATTCATGCCATTTATATCACACGCTATTAACTACTCTGGAGGCTGTTTGATTATGGTAAGGCTGTTCAACCTATTGTTAATTTGTATTCACATATTTCCTGCATTGGCGTTAGCTCAGTCTCCAAAAGCCTTCGCGTCATTCTGACATAAAGAAGTTTGTCTTTATATTTAATTGCTTAGAATTTATGATGTAATTTCAGAATATGATTTTTTTTTTTATTTCATAGGATGCACAGTGTGCGTTTCGACATCAGCCAGCTGCTAAGAACACTGAAGTTACTTGCCCAGCATGGATGAAAGGTGCTTGTTTTAGTACATCGTGTATGTTGCGACATATGCTTCCAGAACGTCCACAAGTTCGTTGTCGGTGGGATAGTATGCCTTCAGGTTGCTTGAATATTGAGTGTTCCTTCTTGCATGAAAATAAGAAGAAACTTTTAGTTGCAACAAGTATTGCTAGTGTTGTTTCACCAGTTGTAACACTTCCTATAATTCAACCAAGTGTTTCACTACCTGTCATGAATACAATTACATCAACAAATACTCTACCAACTCCACAACCGGTAATACAACCCATTATTCCGGTATGTTAATTTATTTTATTATCGTGAATTAGGTTTGTGCAAAGCTTGTATAACTTAACATTTTAAATTAGTAAAAATACTTGGTTTAAAAATTGCTGTGGTAGGCTATGGATGCTGCTTCGAAAACATGGCAAATCTACTTTTTGAAAATTACTTACTTTTAGTTAATATGATAAACTAGTTATGTGTTAGGTATGCTTTATAGTTGTTGAAGGGCATTATAACTCTTTTTTGTATACTTTATGCATCTATGCAGCAACCATCAAAATTTTGAAAAAAATATAGTTGCTGACCTCGTGAGCAATAAATAAAGCATATGTTCATTTCAAACTTAAACAAAAAATCAATAAGCATAAAAAAAAAAAAAAATTATTAACAAATTCCTGAAAGTAAATTGTTGAGATCTGCCATTTTAAAAACTAGATAACTTCAAAAAAATTGCAATAACTCACATAAACAGCAGCCCTCACAATTCACCTTGGCAATCGGCAATTGCTGAGGTAATTATTAATAGCATCGGGAAAAAATTGCCAAAGTGTTTTTTTTTGTCGGTGATATTTTTTCTTTTGCTCAATGTTTTGAAAAGCAGCTTAACCATTTTAGATTTATGGACTGCCTAAATTTTGCAGCAAAATTTTTTTTTCAGCCATTCTTTCCCAATGCTTTGAAACTTCTACAGCAGCCGAGCCATTTATTAATCTACGGAACCAAAACAGATTTTTATGGAGAATTCAATAAAATTGTTCTCCAGTTCAATTAGAAGTTTTTCACCTTGTCGAAATTTGCCTTCGCAATAAAAGTGTGTGATATTCTAGACTGATATTTTTATTACATCAAAATCCTGGTCTTGTCTAGGAAGGCACACAAAGGGATTAAAAAAAACTGCTGACGTAAAACTGTTTTTGTGGAGGTGATATGCATCTGCCTCGGCAATCTTTTGCCAAGGCACTTTTTCCCTAATTGCGTGGGTTATAAACAGATTATAGAAAATTTGTTAAATGTTTTGTTTTTAAGTAGTATTATTTTATTGTAATATGTTTGATCAAATACTTTGTATATTTGAAAAAGTATACAAAAGTTTAAATCACCATACCTGGTTACTTGGGAGAAGTGTGTCCTGTTATAAATAAGTATCCTATAATTTTTCTGATTCACTGTGTTAATCACTGTGTGATTTTGCAAATACTTATGTCTTCTTATGAAACCACAGTCAATCGACTCTTTGCTTCAAATATATTTCTGACTAACAGTGTATTTATCAGTCTTAGCATAAAGGTGATAAGGCATCTCCCTTCACAAATAAATAAAAAGCTGCATACCTTTAATATGCACTTGATTCATGTGAGATTATTACCTCCCAAAAATTTCAATTTAAATAAGCTAAAAGATTCTTGACTTCAATTTTCTACATCTATTTCTAAATTTTAACGGACCAAAAATGACTCATAAGTTCTTAATTATTTAGGCACCACCAATAGTTGCTCAACAGCCACAATTGCATGTTCAACCTTCTGTTATTCGAGTAGCACCACAATTTATGAATGTTCAACCATTGGTAACTATTCCGGCATCTCAGTCGCACTCAACAGTTCCAAGACCTCATTCACATCCATCTATTCTGGGTTTGTATTACTTTTAACCAGGGTTTTTGATGGTATTAAAAGGTTAGGTACTTACTATCTATTTGAAGGCTATTCTTAATAAATTTGTTAAAGTCAGAGGGATATTTTGGTTTTAGCAAAATTATTAACATAAACTTATCTAAAAGAGCTGGTGAGTAAGAAATTAAAAGTTAGAGGAGAAAGGTTGGTAATAATGCATGTTGATTAAAAAATGGCCTTAAGATTCTTGATCATAAGCATATTTTGATTATGCAGGGGTCCCACCAGTCGTGAGAAGTCCTGAAGTTGGAAAAAATAGCTGGAAAAGTCCTGGTATTATTTGGTTTTTTGATAAATCCTGCTAATAAAGTCTTAGTATTTTGTATAATGTTTGTACCTTGAAACTTGGTTCCAAATAGTTCTCGCTCATTTTTCTGAAATATTCCATGATACTCATTGTTTACGTTATACAAATTGTTTGTTATGTTCTTGTTCAATTTTTAATGCTGTTCTAGGTACTAAAAGTAGCAAATTCTGCCAATTTATATAGACTGTAAATAAAGTTAAAAAAATACGATATTAATTATATATTATGAAATGCCAAGAATTCATAGCTTTTTGCAAGAGAAAGAGATTGTAGGTGAATGTTTTGAACTTTGGATCAGGAAATGTTGCAATGTGTGTTTATTGTTCTAAAAATGCTAATGTTGCTAATATGGAGGAGACTGCTTTAGTCTAAAAAGGTCTTCAAACACTTGTTCCACCAGGAGAGAATGAATCTGAAGTTCCAAATGATGCAGTACAGCAAAAAAAAAAAAATAAACTGATAAAGTTTTTGTAAACACAATTACGTTTAAAGCAGAAATATGCTGGGTATTTAAAGTTGTTTGATATCCACCATTCCTTACGGCTCTATTTTGTTTAAATCTTTCAATCAAATGTTTTTGAAAGGTCAAATTGGTCTTTCAACTTAATTTTCGGATGACTAAGCTGACCTGTAGCTGTAGCATTATCTTAAATCTGAGTTTAATGAAAATTTAACTGCTGCTGATATTCTGCCATTCCTCTGTGGTATCTCTGATATTAATAAATCAAAGATCTTACAAGTGTCATCAAATCGGCCAAATGCAAATTGGCTATTTCTTGATAGTTTAACAGAGCAGGGACTTGATCCTTTCATAGATATGTGACCTGTGATCTTAATCAGTTTTTTTGATGTGTATTTTTTTGGCAAAATGTTTTTGCTTTTCTCATTCTTTTTTCTTGTTGATTTTTTTTATTATCTGAAATATCTTTTCAATGATCCATTGTTGTTCATAGAATTCTGTATCATTTTAATTAGACTATAATATACATGTCATTAATTCAAAGGGAAAAAAAACTAGCAAATAATTTCAGTTATGTAAAATTATATAAAACTATACATATAAGTTTTGGTATTTAGGGGATAGGTTGAATTTTTAATTTGGTAAGGTATTCAATTCTTTAGGCCAGATAGATATCAGTATAATTTTTGATTATATAATTATAATTTAATTATATAATTATAATTTAATTATATAATTATATATAATATATTATGTTATATAATTTTTTGCCTGTTTATATATATATTATATATATATATATATATATTTTTTTTAAATATTGCTGTTATTGTTTTAGGCCCAACTACATCCTTACCTGTTAATAATACACTACATAAAAATGGTGAGCTGATTTAAATATTTTATAACTCTTTCGATACCATATAAACCTGTGCGTAAAGAGACAATATAAAGTAGCTTTTGGTTTTTTTTGGTTGGCTTTTTACGTAGCTTTCTTTTAAACTAAAATATAGCCGGTTTATGAAAAATTGCCATAGCAACAGTAAATGTATCTTTCCTGAGGGAGCGGTTTTAAGTGGCACGGTATCAAAAAGTTAATATTCAGGCTCTACGAGCTTTTTGGATTGAAATATGTTGATAAAATTCTCAATTTTTTTTGTAGTAAAGCATGGATGGTCTCACTTTTATCTAAGTTTTTTTGTAGCGCTGTTACAGTTAGTGCTTTTTGGTTTTTCTAAAAAATTACCCTCCGTTATGCTGAAATTTGAGAGTTTTTATTAAGTTAGTTGTCTCGGTCATTTTGAAAATGTTATTAGGCCCATCTGCCAGGTCTCAAAACATGGTCATTTAAAATCAAAATTTTTTAAATCCATTAATAATAATTTGAAGTTAAAAAAATGCTTTTGATAGATATCTTGCTCCTTTCATCAGGCAAAATACTTTAATGAACTAATAAACCTAGATTATGTTAAAATTCTGGATTTGTTGCTGTGTTTGGCAAATTGTTTCTTAAAACGTCACTAGAATAGTCAATTTTTAGCTCAAGGCATATTTAGATATTATTTGCAAGATTTACATCTAAAAAAACCAGTTAATTTACGCTTTTACATTTTTTACGCATGTCTGTTTAATTGTTAAAACGTTACTTTAGATCATGTAGCAAAGATAAAAAATTCTCTTTAGAATCCTTTCATCACCAAGTGAAATTATTTAAAGATATGTTGGCATCAAGAAATAAAGCAAGTAGGTTAATTCAATTTTCAAAATTTATTATGTATAGTAAAATAGTATGACAATATAAATTCTGACAGAAATGTAATAAAAGTGTAACTTGTTTAATGGAAAATTTAGTCTCTTTCACAACCGCTAAGTTATTTATAAGAGTTTTTGTCACAGAAGTTAAAATGTAATACAGAGTATCAATTTTTATTACAGTGAATCAATTGTTAAAATTTTCAATAATTAACAGGATTTACAAAATATTTGCTGGTATTTCTGAATTTTTCTGAATTAAAAATTTCAAATGATCATAGTGGAAGTCTCATATTAGTTAATTCACTTTGTGTGGATGGTGGAAATTATTACTTCATTTAATACTATCTGATTTTTCATATTTAACAAGGTATGAATTTCAGCTATTAAGAATTATTTGGACTGTATCATGAACTCAACATAAAATTAAGGTACACGAGTTATTCATTCTCTTGAACCATGTTCTAGATGCTACGCGTGACGTGATGGTTATTACCAATCCTCTTTTTGACTCATCTTTTTAGGTTTAGGACTGTTTTGCATCTGATGATATTGCTTTCTAGGTGAGGATGAAGGTTATGACAGTAAAGAGAGAAGAGAGAAATATAAAGAACGATATAGTCGCCACCACAAGAAGGATAAAAAACATGGTGAGTCAGTAACTAAGTAGCTTAATTTTATTACATTTAGGTATTTTATTAGCTCTGTTGTTTGTGACGAAATCTATAATTTGATTTCAAAAATCTAATTATTTTTATTTTTTTATATTTCTTATAAAGTTCTGCTTATGCTTATACTTTGGATTATGTTGGGAAGTTTTATTTCTCATATATGGGTATAATATATTAAGCGTGTCAGCCATTTGAAATTTTTGAAGATATTTGAAAGCTACGCTCTTAATATTCTAAAAAAAAATATCATGTAATATATTGAGTATGTTGACTATCTTTAATTTTTTCTTTTTACGCATGGCAGCTTTTTATTTTATTTTACAAAGTGTTGCCCTTCTATTAAGCTAAAATTTGGGATTATATTAGAAAGTGATATTTCTAATATGATATGAGCATGTCAGCCATTTGTTTTCAAAAATTCTTCAAGAGTTTTTCAGACATATCTCTCTGGATAAACTCAAAAAGAATTAATGTCATATTTTGCTAAATACTTTTAATTGCTGAATAATTTTCAGTTTTTGGGGTCCAGTCAATTTTTTCTTGTTAAATGTTTGTATACAGGTATTAAAGTCAATTACTTATCCAGGAGTTATTTGGGCTTACCAGTTTGTAGAAGAATGATATAATAGGCAAGCTTGGCTTTGGGCGGATTAGTTTGGGCGCCCAAACCAGTATACCTGTGTCAAAATCAGCTTGAATGCTTCGCGGAAAGTGTACATGACACATTTCTGTGCATGAAGTTGGTAAAACATATACGATATCATTTGGCTTCCTTGAGCAACAGTCAATATATATTCTTCGGAAAACCTTAGCAGTTCTGAAATGGCTGGATTTTGTTTTAAAAACAATGCTTTTGCGAATATCTAAAAAATTTAATTTCTTAAAAAAAAATTTCTGTACTCTATACTTTATGACAAGTATCATTTTAACTACTATTTAGTAAAATAGTATAATTTTAAACTATATATTTAGGGATATAACTTGAGAACATCACTGAGCTAACTTCTGTTGTATCCTACTATGGCTGAATTACATGACTTGTTTATATTTTTGTTATGTAGGACGAAAATCTTCAAAGGAAATTAAAAAAAGGTCAAAGTTAAGCAAAGTAGATGAAGGTAAAATTTTATAGCTTTTTGATAACACATGATAGGTCAAGTCAATTGCAGAAATGTTTTTTATTTATCTGTGTGGTTGTTATTGTTTTCAACCGCCAGTTAATTAGAATTTAAACGTTTGTTTATTTAAGACGGAACCTTTTTTTTCAACTCACAATACACATGCAACTGAATTAACAATTATTTAACTGATAACTTTAAATGATTGGACTATGATTTTTAATGTATCTATTTGTTGTATTTTTTACTAAAGTATTAAACAGTGTATTGTATAGATTCAGGTAGTTTCACAAGTTATTCCTGAGCAGAACAAGCTGGGGGACGTTCAAATAGTGAACCCCAAACACCAGTACTGAGCTGCAATTCAAATGCTGCATTTCTCAATCTTAATTTATGCTTGCCTGCTATGGCTGAAATATTTTTTTGAAATATTGAACAAATTTCTTCAAGAAAATATTTTAATGAACCAAGATTTTCTTCAAAACAATATTGTAGTCAATCAATATATTCTTCAAAACAATAATTTAATCAACCATTACTTTCTTCAAAATATTATTTCAGCCAACCAAAAGTTTTTTTTAAACGAACTGAAACAACAAGTATAATTAAAAACATCTTGGGAAAAATTTGTTTATAAATTTCATAAAAGTAGTATATGAGCAAAACGATTCTAACAATAATACTATTCCTGTCTTATATTGGGTTTCGGTGAGCTACACAACAAGAACTACAATATAAATGGTAGATTTAACGTGTTGTAGGTATTTAAAGAATGTTAACAAACATTTTACAAGCAACAACTTAAAAAATAATGTGTGTATGGTGTCGTACTCCACAAACAAAACCATTGTACGACAGCAATGATATATTTAACGCTTGTACTCCTATTTTTTGAGCCCTACCATGCTTTAAATGTAGCATCTTGATTTGGTTTTGATATTCTCCACAATTTTCATGACCCCTTGCTTGGGAATATCAATGAAAGCATAGAACACTAATGGTGATAAACAAGGAATTATAAACTTTTCTAGCCAAAGAAAAACCAAATAGCAAAAGCTATCAGGGGTTGCACCCCTGGAACCCATTTGGGGCGCTTACTGCATGCCCCCAGACCCCTCAGCTAATGCTGATCTAGGATTTATTTTTGAAAAAAAAAAATCAAAAAATCTTAGATTAGCCCATGATTTCAGCATGTCAGCTAATTTTACAGGGCACCGTTTTTGGGTCCCTAAACATGTAAAATTTGATCCTAATATAAAGACTTTTTCTCAATTATGGATGTTGTGGACTTCATTTCTTTTTTGTTTACATATGCATTAGATTCTTATTCGTACTATTTTTTACAAAAATTATGATTAATCGTGTTTTGTTTCTCTTTTGTGTCATACTCAGGTAGAAAGTTCAAATATACTTTCTAAAATTTTTGTTTATTCTGTTAATATGGCAGCAACATATTTATCCAATTTGGGTTAGGGCAACCAAACAGTTTTTGTTTTTGTCATGTACATCTATTTTTTATTTAGCTACTTAAGGGACATAAAATATACTTTTAAGATTGGTGGGAAGTTTTCATTGTTAATAAAAATTTGAATCAAAGTTTTTTAGTAGCATTGCTTTGTAGTTTAATTTTAAATTTCCTTGCCAAAATTTATACCTGCTAAAATCAGTTCTGTTAAGTTGTGTACTAAGTTTTGTCTAAAACTTGCCAAAGTTGCTCAAAACAACAATGCTTTATTGTGTTGCAACCTTCTGCAAAAGATCACATTGATTGGTAAATGATTGTAATCTAATTTATTTGTTTTAGAAATTATGTATGGAGATTACAAAGATATACCTTTGGATAAGAATAGTCCTGTTGACTATCGTTCTGATGATAGCGGTGATTCACACATAAAAGTTAAAAGTTACGATGAAATTCTGAGAGAAAAAGCTTTGCGAAAAGGACTTGGCAAGTACAAAGAAAGATTTAATAAAGATTTTGAACAGTTAACTACTAAGAATAAGCACAGAAATAAGACAAAAAAATCTCGGGAAAAATCTCCTATACAAGATGCTAAATCGCCTGAATTTGATGAAGGAGAATTTAGTAAGGATGATGCTGTCGAACTTGGTCTCGATGTTTCACCAATTAATGAAAATATTACTGACGAACCACAGAGAAATAAAACTGATATTTTGCTATGCAACGATTTTGTTGGTGATGAGAATGAATTATTACTTGATAAATCTGACGTTGAAGTTTTCATACCTGATGAAACAACTGATATAAACTTTTCTGTTGATGAAAACGATGAACTTGCTAAAGAGCTTAATGAAGTTGCAAAACAAGGCTCTAAGAGCAGCAAAAAGATACGATCTAGTGTTATTAATAATATTCATAAACAAACTGAAAAAAAACTTCCTAAACCTGTCAATAATAATAATAAAGAAAATGTAAAAAGAAAAGTTATTACATTAGATCGACCTGAGTCACCAAGTAAGATTCTTCCGACTGCAGTTATAGATGTTGATAATACCAATCCACTTAAAGTACTTGAAGCTATCAAAGTTAAAACTTTTGAACAGATAATGGCTGAAAAACGTAAACGAAAAGGTATTTTAATTGAAGATGAAGATAAAACAAAAAAGCAGGTAGCTGTTGATTCACTCATGAAAAAACAGGTAGTTAATTCATTAAAAAAAAATGACGTTGATGTAGTACCAAAAAAGCAAGTTATTGCAGCAACAACGAAGCAAGTCATTGTTGATCCGCTACATGTGAAATCTGTGATAGCAAAGAATGAATTACGAGGAGACAAGGAGGCTAGAAATAAAGTGGTTTTGGTCAAGCGTCCAAAAATTTCTGATGCTGAAAAGTTAACAAAACGTAGATCAGTGAAGTTGTATAAACCTCCAGCAACAGGTGAAAATGAATTTTTTTTTTTTTTTTCAATGTTACATTATTAATTAAATGACAATAAGCTTTCAGGAGATTAAATTTAGGGTAGGTATTTACCTTTTGTTTCAGCTAAAAAAAAAATTCGCAAAAAAGTTCTGGCTTGATAAGGGTATTTTTTAAATGGTTCTTGTTTTATAATTTTAATGGTTAACAAGTTTCATAAAATTGGGGAGTTTTGCAACAAACAAACAAAAATAAGCCACATAAAAATGTTTAGAAATGTTATATTTGATAATAACTTTAACAAGAACATAGACTTTAGTAACTACTACTACTACTACTACTACAAAAAGTTTTCGTTAACGTTTTCTGTTGAAATGAAGAATGTTAAGTTAATGATTCTATCTGTGCGCAATTACTATTTATAAAGCTTTTAGAATTTAAATTTATTTTAACCACAATAAAGGAGCACAGATGTTTATAATTAATACAATATTTATGAATATTTTCTCTGTGAAATCATCTTTCTCTTTACAAATTTTCATGGCATATGAATTTTTTTTTTCGTCTCTAATTTTCATTTCAAAATATAGTTTTTAATTCTGTATGATTTTTTATAAGATCAAGTCACTTAATTTATGGTAGGGCATGAAAACAACTTTTTAATACAGTACTCATTAAGCAAGTCATTTTTATTGTTTAGTTTGTTTGATTAGGTTCATTGGTGACTTGCACTTGTTATACTAATTTATTTTTAATTTAGCTGAAGAAACTGATTTACTCCAAAAGCCAAAATTAAACGAGGTTCCGAAAAAAATAATAAAGGTTTGTATTAACATTCTTAACGTATGTTGTAGTTATATATTATAATAGTATGTCACGTTGTTGTAAATTGTAGTTTTTTTATGGGTGTTGTAAAATTTTAAAGAATTAAACCCATATAAAATAGAGAGTACCCATATAAAATAGAGAGTAAAAATAATAATGACTTATATATTTGCTATTTTCTTGGAGAAAAATTTTTGGGCTGTTGTAAGTTCCAATCCACCACCCCTCTAATTATTTTTTGATGCGTTTTAGCTGTGATTTTAAATCTCAAAATCTTGGGTCACAGTGGTTAAAATTTTTTGAAATCCAGATACACCAATAACCCTAGTCACACTGCAGATTATCTAAGTTTATATGTAGTAATCTATAATTTCATGCTGGATTTTTTGAAATTTAAACTTAAATTTTATTGATTATTTAAATTACGCAGTGTGGCAAGCGCTGTTATTTTTTACCTTATTTAGCATTAGTTTTATAAAATCTAAGAAACATTGTGCATTCATTTTTTCTTTTTGGAATGCTTTAATTACAGCCTCATCTCAGGAGTGGCCCTTATAGATAGATTTAGAAGTGTGGGCACGGGCTCTAGCCCTCGTCTCCTGGAAATGCCTGATTA
>JAUZNK010048679.1:3909-16205 GCA_035046665.1 Euphysa ruthae
TAGGCGTATGATAAAAGTGTTGTTTGCTGCACTGTAGGCGTATGATAAAAGTGTTGTTTGCTGCACTGTAGGCGTATAATAAAAGTGTTGTTTACTGCACTGTAGGCGTATGATAAAAGTGTTGTTTGCTGCAATGTAGGCGTACGATAAAAGTGTTGTTTGCTGCACTGTAGGCGTATGATAAAAGTGTTGTTTGCTGCACTGTAGGCGTATGATAAAAGTGTTGTTTGCTGCACTGTAGGCGTATGATAAAAGTGTTGTTTGCTGCACTGTAGGCGTATGATAAAAGTGTGTTTATTTTACTTAAAGGGTAACTTAAAGATTGATGAAAAGTCATTTTTAATTTTTTTTCTTTATTAAAAAATAAATAAATGCAATTATATATGCCTCTTTATATTCGAGTCATAAATGTAACAATCAAATTGCCGCAAAATATCAACTCTACCTAACCACTAGTATAAAAAGGAAGGGGTGACTAATAATAGCATTTAAGCCTATTAAATAATTATTATTATAGCACCCTAACCACTTTTTCTTTGCAATATAGATGAAGGCAGAAAATTAGTCTAACTTTATAATTATGCATATTTAATGTGTATCCAAGGTTACGATAAAAGACAGTTAAACCAAAAATATTAAAATTCTGCGGAATTTCAGTTAACGTTGTAATAATATATTTAAAGTTATATCCAACGGGGGAGTTTTTTTTAGCATATTCTGTAAATTGAACAATCCTAAAATGATATTTTGACAAAATGGTTATCAAAATGGCAATACTTTTAGGATTGGATTCACTATTTTATGAAATTCCTGTGTTATCATATTTTTTATATATTGAGCATGCCGACTGTCTTGTTTTCAAAAATCTTTTAAAAGTGTTTCATGAATTTTTCTTCGGATAAACTTAGAGAGAGTTGATATCATATTTTGCTGAATACTTTCAAATTCCAGGGGTCAGTCAATATTAATTTTTTTCAGGAAGTAATTCTTAGTGGTTATTTTAAGTTTTATCTATTCCCAAAAATTTCATCAACTAAAATGATTGACATTTCTTATAAAAAATACTTATATAATTTCCAAATAAAGTGCTAATGTTTTATCTATGAAACTGTATTATTATTGGTTAAGTAGCATTTTTCCCATTCAATTTCAATTTCTTGCTTCTCTAATTTTTTATAACTCAATAATTTAAGTATTTTCATTATTCAGAGCTTTTTTTCTAAACATTCGATTTGTTACGTTTACAAGTGTCATCTAAATTTACTGAAATAATGCTGAGGAATATTTATTTAGCTATGGATTTGTAATAGAATGCTGATTTAGATAATAATGCATTTGTAAACTGATCTGAATAGTTTGTTTCATCAATATTTCCTTTTCCTTTTCTGATTTGTATAGTTTTGCATAACAAAGTATTTAAAATGATTTTATTTGTTTTGTTCTTTCAACCATCTGCTAAGTTTGTTTTCAAGAAAGATGCAATAATAAACTAAACAAAAACAGTAATGTGACAAAGAATTAATTTAAAGTAGTGTGTATTTATAATACTTTTTCTTTTCTGTAATCTGATCTGCTTAGACAGCAGGTATCTTTTGAATTTAGTCATTTTCAAAAAAGGGCTATTATAATGGAGAAAAGAGGTTTTAAGTTTTTTTAAATTTCTGACATTAACTCTTTGAATGCCTTCCCGAGACAAGACAAGTCTGTATTTTGCAGTTCTGTAGATTTATAAACTGGCTGGCTGGCTGGCTGCTCAGACAGTTTCAAAGAAATAAGCAGCAATTTTAAACAAAGGTATCAGCGATGGAAAGATAAGCATTAGAACTACAATGGAATTTAAAATAAACCTGCTGACGAGAGTTAATTATTCAATGTTAATCAAATATTTTTAATATACTTACAGTGTTTAACTCATTCAGCACCAAGGTAAAACATCGAAAAAACCAGGGGGAAAAAAACAGTGTGAACAATAAAAATAGTGTTTAAAAAATGTCAATATCTTGATGAAGAAATATCTAAAGTTATATATCATTTTAAAGCTAATATAATTCCCTATCTAATTGTAATAAAAGAGATCCTGAAAAGAAAAAAACTTTCCAGATATTGACTTGAGTCTAAAGAGAAAAAAAATGATTTTGCAAATTTTCAAAATAAACACAATATTTCCAGTTTTTGACTATAAAAAAATAAAATGTTAAAAAAAAAAAAAAAACAGAAAAAACAGCACCAAAAATAAAGATATGCTTGTTACAAAAATCATCAATATCTTGAGGTGTGTAATTGAACGTATCCATACACAAATAATCTTCTAGGTTAGGTCTACGGTCTATTCCTATAGTAATTAGCACTGCAACGAGTTTGAGTAGTTCATACCTGATAATGGTACACATTCTTACACAGCAAGAATTTGTATTTTACAGCCATGATATTTAGATTTATTGCCGTTTAATTGTTGCTTATAAGAAAGCCGCTGTGAGCGGCTTGTGGTTTATTCGTAAGATAACGCGAGTTACTCACAGGGGATTCCGGCGCTGAGTGATTTAACCTACTTAAAAAATCAACTGAAATATTAAAATTAATAACGAGAAAATTATAAACATATCTTTCTAAATAATGTTATTTATTATAAGAAAATAGTTTTTTTTTATTTCCTTTTCATTATTAAGTATCAGTTACTGGGATTATTATAACTAGCATTAAATATCTAAAAATACAGTGAATGAGGGCCAGTAAGTTATACATCAAAATATAAAGTATATTGCTTGAAGAAACAGTACATAGTAGTGTCCATTTTTTGTTCTGAGAGTAGTATAGTATATTTTACAAAAAAAAATATTTCTGTTTACCCATGCAGGTTTTAATTATGATAATTATTCCTAAAACAAATCATCGTAAAAATGGTTGAAGATTGCAGTGAAATCTACTTGTCGATGATCAGTTAAATATATTTAACCACAAAGAGATACAAATAAGAGATAAACTTAGCAAGTTTGAACTATTTTTGTTTTCAAGCAATAAGTTTACACGAACTACAAGCCACTCAGGTTAGTTAATTCACCCTAGCTCTATGCAAACGCTAGCGATTGCTCGGGATTCCTGATTCATGGCAAGCTCTGTATCAAAATATAATGTTTCATGCTTTTTAGCTCTATGCAAACGCTAGCGATTGCTCGGGATTTCTGATTCATGGCAAGGTCTGTATCAAAACATGTTTCATGCTAATGTAATTAATTATTCAAGTAATTAGTGATGGAAAAACTTTTGTCTATGTATGTTTTTTTTCTTTCCTATTTTATAAATTAAGGTTTAAAAAAAAAAATTATGACAATATTTTAATCTTATCATTTGTTTTACGTAATTAACGAGTAAAAATTTACTTCCATGGCATTTCTCTTATAGACAAAATTGACATTTATTTTGCCTTTATCTCCTATACGTAGCCTGAAAGGGAAGTTTGTTCTTATTTCAAGTATTTTTTTGTAACTTTTAATTGTTTTTTGATAGTTTGCTGTAAACCCATCCTTGGTTAATCCAATATAAACTCTTGTAATGTTTATATTCAAAAATATTATATTTTATATATTAATATTCAAAAAGGAATTTGTCAACTTATTGATTGACAACTTGTTTACAAATTCATTGCCTTCGATTCCCAAACAATTTCTTTAACTAACAACCAATCAAATAATTTCATGATGAATGCAATTTTTAATGAACTTGTTGTTATTAGGATATTCTTATGCTAAAAATGGCATCTAAACACACAAATATTGCAACTGAAAGTGGAATTAATGAGTTTTTTGATGAAAAGTTTTATTCAGAACTCCTTCCAAATCTCAGTAGTGACAATGTGACAATGAAATTTGTGAATAAAATAGTAGAAAAAGTTATGCACTTTTTAGAGAAATCATATGACCGCAATGAAAAAATTGTTAACTTTGTTTCACCTGGTGAACTAATGAAATTAATAGATTTTCGTTTACCTGATTCCAAAACCTCATTAGGAGAAATATTGAATAATGTCGACCTGATTTTAAAGCATGTTATAAAAACAGCACATCCACGTTGTTTCAATCAATTGTGGGCTGGAATCGATATTAACTGTATGATGGGTGATTGGATAACTTCCGCTACCAACACAACTATGTACACATTTGAAATGGCACCAGTCTATGTGCTAATGGAGAAGTTTATTTTAGAAAAAATATTTGATATAGTTGGATACAAAGATAATGAAGGCGATGGCTTCTTTTTTCCTGGTGGTTCTTTATGTAATATGGAAGCTATCGTTTTAGCTAGGCATAAGAAATATCCTCTCTTTAAAAAAACAGGGATGTATGGGGGCAAAAGATTAGTTCTGTTTGCTTCAGAGGAGGGTCATTATTCCATTAAAAAAGCTGCTGCGATGTTAGGTCTTGGTAGTGATAATGTCATACTTATAAAAACTGATAATGAGGGAAAGATGATTCTTTCAGATTTACATTATAAAATTGAAGCCAGTATCAGTAATGGGGCTGAGCCATTTTTTGTTTGCGCTACTGCTGGTACGACGGTCGGTGGAGCATTTGATCTGTTCAATGAAATAGCTGATATATGTGAAAAATATGGAATTTGGATGCATATTGATGGATGTTGGGGTGGCTCTTGTCTTCTGTCACAAAAATACAGACATCTGATGGATGGTTCTAGCAGAGCTAACTCAATAGCATGGGATCCACACAAGATGTTAACGGTGATGCAACAATGTTCATTTTTACTCACTAAGGAGAAGGGTTTGTTCCATGAGCATAATAGTCTTAATGCAACATATTTATTTCAAAAAGATAAGAAGCTCTATGACGTTTCATGGGATAATGGAGAACTTACTTTTCAATGTGGTCGGCACAACGATGTTTTAAAGTTATGGCTTATGTGGAAGGCTAAGGGTACCTCTGGGATTGAAGAAGTAGTAGATCACTGTTTTAAAAACGCAATTTATTTAGCAGATGAAGTCAAGAAACGAAATGATTTTAAATTGATTAGGGAGCCCTCGTGTGGTAATGTTTGCTTCTGGTACATTCCACCAAGTTTGATGTCTATTGATAACGACAAAGAAAGAAGTAAGAAGTTGTCTGAGATTTGTCCCATTATAAAGGAGCGTATGACATTAGAAGGATCATTAATGGTCAGCTATCAACCTTTAAACAAGCATTGCAACTTTTTTAGAATGATCACAAGCAATCCTGCTTCCACACCAGCTGACATGGATTTTGTTTTGGATGAAATCAAGCGCCTAGGTTGTGACCTATGATTAAAATTTGATTTATTTAAATGATTAAAATTAGTTGTTGGGTTATTATTTATTACTGTAATTCAAGAAAAATATATAAAATAATATATATTAGGCCATAATAATTTTACTTTATTGATGATAAATTAATGCTGTTTCGTGTATTTTTATATAAAACTTGTCCATGATACTGCAATTTTACCATGTTACTTTTGAGAAATTCCTTGGAATTCACTGCTGATTTTTTTTTGGAATTTCTCAAAATTTTGTGATGGGAGCTGGGGTTGATGTTTTTTGGAGAAATGGAGGTGGATTTTTTTGTGGAAAGAAATTTTTCATGTTTCTAAAAATTTTCTTACTTTTTGGAGCTGTTTACACACTATTTCAAAATAAATGGGGTAATTTTAATCAAGTTAGTTATAGTATTTATTAAAAGATATCAAATTTTCTTCGATAATAAATATGGCTCAATGATCTAGTGGTCTGTCTCTCACTTTTGAGGTGAGAGGCCCCGGGTTCAAATGCCAATTAAGCCCAAACTTTTTTTTTAAGTTGTGTTATATCCCAATATAAATCTGCAGGAGCTATGTAGAAGAATAACAAAACATTCTGTTGCTATTTATTGATTTTATTCCAAATTTCAATGCGACAACATTAGGTCTAATGGCCCAAATTTTAACTAATAAGTCGTAGTATTCATATAAAAATTTCACTGTGTCTTCCAGACACTGCTGCTTTGGAGGAATCTGGCATATTTCTTCAATTTTTTCAGTGATTTGCTTGTGAGCTTTGTTTATCATTTCTTGCAATTTTTATTTCCAATTTTATTTTTTGTTCTTTTTTAGGCAATTCAATATAGTTTGAAGGTGGTTGAGGTAAAAAGATAGGGTCAAAGCTATGATATCTTTCCTGGTTAGGATGACTGTAAATTTTTTGCCATTGCTAGGCAAAGACTTTTATACTGTGGCTTTGTCACCATCAAAATCTAAATCTTTGAAGGTCATTCCTGACTTCTATGCGATCAAACTTTTTTAGAGGGCTTTTTATCATGTCGTTATTCCATTTAAAATACTTTTTTGGTCCATTATTATCATTATTTAAATCTGTTTTAAACAGCCATTTTATTTTATTTGTTATTAAAATAATGCTGATTATGCATAAACATTTTACAAAATTTTTCCCAGTAAGCAGGGAAGTTTCTTTCATATGAGAAAAAAAGTTTCTCTGGATACCGAGTTCTTGCCTATCAATAGTGAGATTTCGGTAACCAGGAAATTTTTTTCTCATGAACAGAATGAAATTTTAAGTGTTTTCTTAAGAGGGTGAGATCTCACCTTCAGTACTGTCAAAATATTTCCCTGGTTACCAAGAAAATTTTTATCTGTATGAACCCGTTTGTCACTTGTTGAGAAGTCACATTTTTTTTTTTTTTTGGTCCTGAATATTATAATTTTTTTCTGAAATTTTACATTTTACATTTGCCCAACTGTCAAAAATAGATTTTTTAAAGAAAATATTTGATTTTTTGTTTTAATGATGATGGACATTATTTTGATTTTTTTATTACATTCTAAATATGTTTTTCAAATAAATTTTTTAACTTATAATCCTCCCCACATTTTTTTGTATCTTTAATTTAATGTATTACTGTTAAAGATTTCTTTCAAGAACTGGTTGGTAATGGTAAATATCTTAAGAAAAATTGGAATTCGGCATCTTGAAAGCTGGCTATTTATAGTAGTCTAAATTAATATTTGAAAATGTCAATGATTTTTTTATGTCAGTGTGATGTCAAAGATTTTTATGTAGGACTAGATCACAAAAATTATATAACCTTAAATAATCTTTTTTAAAAAAAGAGTCCAATTCGCTTTGGCTTTGAGAGAAGTAAGATCGTCTTATAAAAATCAGAATGAGTTATTAAAAAAAAAAATCAGAATTGATCTCCATGCTTTTCTGAATATAAATTTTTGCTACTTAGTTATAAAATAAAATGATTATGATAAAATTTTACTGTAATTGTTGTTTATATTAAACATTCTAATTTAATCTCTTAAATTAAAAAATTATTGTTTTCTTATAAAAAGGAAGAAGGTGAAAAAGAGTTTTTCTCATCAAAAAACATGCCTTAATAAAATCTTTGCTTACATCACTGGTTATTATATTAAGGATGTGTTTATAAATAACGCAAAGTTTAGATTTTCTTTTTTAACTTATAAAAACTGAAAAATATTTAAAAAGTTTTTTTCAGTAATTAATTTCCTAGGAAATGAAAATTCACATTAATTCTTTATGTTTTTAGATTTTTAAATGAAATTAGATCTTTAAATTGATTTCATGTCTTTAACATGACAGCATTGATAGGATTATGCTGTCATGTATTTCACCTAATGTAATTTTTTCTTAAATTTTTCAAATATCGTTAGATTAGTTGATAGAAAAAATTTTTTAGTGAATGGTTGCCTCAGTAACATAAAAATATACTAATATTTAAAATATAACTATAATAATAATGAAGTTGTTTTTGTAGAGTTTTATCATCATAATTTTGTGAGAGAATTGTATAGAGAATTGTATGCTTTCTTGTGTTTTCTCATAGTTTTTTTTAAAATGGATTTGCTGAGATTTTAAAGTTTTTGTTACCATCATCATATCTATTATATCTCAATTATTGACTATTCCTAATCGTTTAACTAAGTGCTGGAAGTAAAATTTTGCCTTTGCTAAAGCCAATAAACTTGTATTAATATAATCATTTTAGTGTAGGGCTCCACACACAAAACTTCTTACCAAATGCTTTCAGTCATCCCCTAACTCAGCGAACTGTTCACATCAGACACCAAAATAGTATTTCATGTTTATTAATACAAATTCTATACTATATATGTATGCCTATTATCTAAAAAATAAATAGGAAGCATACAGGAAAATTTCTTTTCTTTTTCATAACTTTTAACTACTAAGTCTAGTTCATTTAAAATTGTCAAAGAAACTTATAAAGGAGTTAAGTAATTTATTTGAAACAGTTATTATTCAAGATTTGCATGTAATTGAAAAATGTTTTGAAAAATTCATTAATTTTCCAAGTCAGGCTTACTTAATTTAGAGTTGCTCCCAACTTTGCCTAAATGCAGCATTATCAAAAATCCTGCCTATTACATTGTCTGACTATTAAAATTTTTAGAATAAGATATTTATGCTAAGAAGACTAATAGCAAAACACCCACTATTTATTTGTATATTTTCAGCTTGTTAAACATATTGATTTTTTGAAGTCATTTTTTGCTTAGCTTTGATTTTAAAACTGTTTTGTTTAACACTTAATTAAAAATAACAATATATATGTTAACACACAAAACTCATGACTAAATCTCGTGTTTATACAAAGAAATTTGACCCATGGGTAAGTCTTTAAGATTCTTGATGAAAATATTTTTTAATATTGTTAATATTTTCATTTATTTTTTATTTGTAAATGATTTTTTGCTTTAAAATTTTATCTGAAAGTGATTTACATTTTTTAAAGTAATTTAGTGGTTTTTTCCTAAAAATAGCTCAAATTTACACAAAAAAATTATTTTTTTATTTAATTTTTTGATTTTGGAAAAATTTAAGCTAATGTTGGTCTTTCAATATTTTTTTAGGTTCATACCCAGACCTCTAACTGAGTTAAGTTAGTTAAAAATTGCAATGTAATCTTGTTTGATATTTGAAAATATTTTTTCTGGTAATTTTATTTACTTGTCAGCCATTTTTAGAATTTCAACAACTTTATTCATAGTTATTGATTATGACTTAAGATAGAGGAATTATGCTTGAACCATGAGTTGTCCTGTTAGATTTTCATCTTTTTTATTTTTCTTTTTTTAAACTTTATTTTTAGATAAAAAGTTTGCTTTCTTTGAAAGTTTTCTGGATTTCACTTGTTTTATTTTTAAAATTTATATTTATTTTTGTTTTATTTTTAAAAATTTAATGAATAATAAACTCAAAAAATTGAAAAGTCTTTGCTTTTAAGTGTTTAGGATTTATTTCTATTTAATTTATCCTCATATTTCCTTTACTTAACCTGTGTTTAAGCCTGAAAGACTGACTTTGCTAATCATATTAATGAGGAACTTGATTGTTTTGCTGAATATATAGGTGAAAATAGAATGACTCATCCATTGCCATTGTTTTTGCACCTGCCATGTTTTCTATTCTTATCTCTTGTATAATAGTTGTTTGTTTGGTGTAAAAAACCTAGAGATTTTCTTTTTTTTTAAAAAAAAATTGTTTTTGCTACATGAAATTGAATTGATTTTCAATTTATGTGAGTTGAGATTATCCAAAGTATTTTAAAATAAGGTTGTCTGGTAATTTTATTAAGTTTGGGTTGAATTTTATTTTTGCTTATTTTTATGAAACACAATGAGGGTAGAAAGAAGTTTGATAAAATATTTGATTTACAGTTAATACATCGAGGATTTTTCTTTTTTATATACCGTGGTGCGAAGTTGGCAGAAATTTTATTTAATTGATTGTTAGTTTGTTCTTATTGGCTGATTCATAAAAAATTATTCTGCTTAATATGCAGTATTTTGAGGAAACCAAGCTGTATTGCATATAAAATAGCAAGTTTATGATTTTTCTTCTGCTAAATGACCAGTATTTTTTTGTAACTTTTAATTGTTTTTTGATAGTTTGCCGTAAACCCATCCTTGGTTAATCAAATATAAACTCTTGTAATGTTTATATTTAAAAATATTATATTTTATATATTTATATTCAAAAAGGAATTTGTCAACTTATTGATTGACAACTTATTTACAAATTCATTGCCTTCGATTCCCAAACAATTTCTTTAACTAACAACCAATCATATAATTTCATGATGAATGCAATTTTTAATGAACAGTTCTCTGAACTGGAATTATTCCTGAATAGGAATATGATTGGTAAAGTTAGTTTTGATATAATGACTTTTTTAAAGTTGACTATCCTGATCAACTATTAATTAAGTGCTTTAAATCTCATTTTTGCTATTAATAGATATCCTTCACTTTGGCATATCGTAATAGTGTATATTTATTACTGGACATCACTTTGGCATATTTTGGTGTATGGTGATCGTGAGACAATAGGAGTTTAGGAAAGATTCAGCAAGTCTTTTAGACTTCTATTTACATTCTGAAGAGTTTCTAAATTGATTGCTTCATTTTAAATTTTTGCATGTCAGAATATAATAAATTAACTATTAACTTAATTCACACTTTATTTATATTCATATTTTTTGTGGTTTGTTCCTAGAACAAATTCTGGCAAACTTGTGCATTGATTTTTTTTGCTAGTTAAACCATTATCTATGTTTGTAAATATTGTCTTCAATAGAATTTGTGCATTCTTGTAACTTACATAGCTTTGTATTACTATGTAGGGTTTTACTGTCAAAATTGTGTGTTATTTGTATTTTCAACCATATCCTAAGCTGCCATTAAAATTTATAAGTCATAAGAATTGAATTATCACTACTTTAGTCAGACATTGGGAACTCATAGAGACATGACTTAAAGTTGTAGACTGGGCATCTTAACATTGTCTCTATTGCTATAGTTTCAAAGAAAGCATGGACAAGAAAATTATTTTTAAAATTAAAAATAACATTATTTTACCATAGATCTTATTAAGGACTTTTGTCTTGTTAAATATCATTTGACTAAGGTCTTCTGTGGTAAAGAAACTTGTCTGCAATATTTAAATAATCTCTGCTAAATACTAGATTAATAAACATATTTGTTGAATCATCAATTTTATTATCTTTAGAATGTGATTTTTGATATTATATTATCCCTTCATAAACAAAGTTGTTTTCAATTGGTTCTCTAAATAGTGTTTTATTCTATGCTTCATTGTTAGTTTATATGAATCACTGAATGATGAAAGCACAATATTGTTTCTTGGTGTTTACTTGATGCTTTTTATCTAGTATTTGTTATTATTTTTGAGATTGGTTACTTCAAAGTTATACTTTTATCACAATGTTGGGAAATTGTAAATATAGTTTTGTTCTGGATAATATACCCTATATTAAGTATATATTAAGTTATTATTGCTTGTGTAATATTTGCTTTTTACTCAAAAAGTAGTTGGATGGATCATATGTCATTATCTATGTTGTTGCTATATAATGTTGTGATTTTATTTGTTAAATAATATACAAATTTTCATTAAATTTTTTGCAGCAATATAAATACAACATAAATGAATTTTTTTTTTATCAAATAACTTAAATTATACAAAATTTATATTTACTAATCTATTAATACCAATTAATTAGTTTTATAATATTTTGATTGATTGTACAGAAGACTTTGACCTAAAGTTAGTGACATTTTATATAAAGATACTGGAGAATGCTTAAGTTTGTTTTAATAACATTTAAAGTGAATGGATGGCCAAATATTCAGTATAATTTCAATTCTTTTTAATTCATTTTTGTTCATATGCTTTTCTAACTAACAAACTATATTTGGTTTTACATATAGGATAAATTCATGATCACAAGGTTATCATTTTTTTTTTTTTTTTTACCAAATCAAAGTTAGAATATTCTCCCTAAATAAATAAGATGTTTTTATCTATCATTAATTGTGAGATCGTACTAGCATGAAACATTGTATTGTTATTTCACATTTCATTTTTAGATGTTATCCCTGTAAATGGTAGATACCATTTTTTTTTCTCTGGTATAGACAGTTTACTTGGCAAGGTAATAGTCATAAGCAGTAGGTAATAAGTTTCCTAGTGTGAAGTCCACATTAAAAGGACTTGCTTCCTTTATTACTGTAGGTAGGTTAGTATTAGGAAAACACACAGTTGTAAAAGTTATGTAATCATACTTTTTTAATTTTTTGTCATATAAACGTAGTGAAAACACAAAGTTTAAGTGTAAATTTTTGTTTTTTACATATATATATATATATATATATATATATATATATATATATATACACACACACATACACACACATACACACACATACATATA
>JAUZNK010048690.1:0-16203 GCA_035046665.1 Euphysa ruthae
TAAAATGTTGAGAATGATTAAAAATAAATCAGAATTATTCTTGTTAGGCACACTGAACATATTCCTATATGTTTGCAACATATGTTATCGTGTAATAGCGCCTTAAGTAGTTTAATCTTATTTTTTTATTTTTTAAATTCTCGAATTTGCTATCATAAATAACATCACATTTTAAATTGCTATTAATCCCACTTAGCAAACATATTACGTTTTAAGTGACATGCTTTCTGAGAATCAGAATGTTTAAAAATCACAATATTGAATTAATTTTTTTATTTTCGAAAAGATTTTTTTTATTTTTTTAATGAGTTACTATAATTTTTTTTTAATTTTATATATGATTAACGAGATAATGGTTTTCTGGCCAAGCGGTTATGACTCTCTGACACCAATATGTGGGAGTTCGATATTATATAAAAATAACAAGGCGATTATGTATAAGTTTTTGTAGTTTTAACATATATCATGAAAAATTAATGATTTAGATTAAATTGAAGTAAACTTTGTAGTTGCTAAGAAACAAAGTTAATCGGAGACAAAATAAGCACATATATATTTTATGTATGGATATTATATTGTGATTGTTATTGCTTTCGATTTGTTCTTGTTTTGAAATAAAACTTTACCTTATAAGTACAGTATTGGTTATATATCTTTAAATTTGCAAATAAGTTAATGAATAAATAAACTTGTGCCATTTTATTTGTTACCGTATTTTGTTTTTATTAATCTGCAATCAATTTTTATTTCTAATAATATAATATAAATAATATAAATATAGATATTGTTCAGCAAAAGCTGTTTTGCACGAGCGGTATTTAGCCCATGTAAATGAACGCAGGCGGGCATGGGGGCAGGCGTGGGCAATCACCTGCCTCTCATGACAAAGCCTGCAAAAATAAGATTATTTAAAAAAAAAATTATTTCTAACAGTTTACAGCATAAACTGTGTAACTAAATAAAGCTATTTAAAAATAAAAATATTTCTAACAACTTACGGCGTAAACTGTGTAAATGAGGTCAATTATTTCTAACAGCTTATGGTGTAAACTGTGTAAATAAGGTTAATTATTTCTAACAGTTTATGGCCTAAACTGTGTATACAAAGTTATTTAAGAACAAATTTATTTCTAGCAGTTAACAGCGAAAAGGGTGAAAATAAGGTTATTTAATAAATAAATTATTTCTAATAGTTTACGATATAAGCTGTGTAAATAAGGCTATTTAAGAATAAAATTATTTCTAACAGTTTACGGCGTAAACTGTGAAAATTATGTGAATTTTTTCTAACAGTTTATACGGCGTGAGCTGTGTAAATAAGGTTATTAAAAATATAATTATTTCTAACAGTTTACGCGTTTTAGCAGTTAACAGCGTACACAGTGAAAATAAGAATAAGGTTATTTAATGAAATTATATATATTATACATATATATATATTATATATATATATAATTATATATTATAGTTATATATTTAATTTTGCTTAAAATGTTATATAAATTTTAACAATAAATTCTAAATTATTCTAAACATCAATATGTGGAAAATTAGCCAACTTCACTGTTGGTTGTTTTAATCAATAAGTAGAATTTCATTTAGACATAAATCAGCCATTCAATTCTTTAGATTCCAGTGACATATCCTAGCACTGCTCCTGAGATTGCACTTCCTGAACTCGATGGAAAAACTGCTAAGATGTACAGGTAAAGGCTAGTTAAATTTATTTATTTGTTTGACAGTGACTTTTGAATGGCACAAACACAATTAAAGATGTGATTAAATTTCACATGTGGATTATTTCCAACATTGATTAGTTTCACATGGAGATTAATCATGTTCTCTTACTTTTCAGAACTTATCAATTAAGTTATACTTTTCTTATTGAAAGACAAGCTGAAATCGTTGGACCCTTAAATTTGGCTGATTCATGGGGAAGTAGAGCAAACATAAAAGTTTAATAAATTTTATGTGTGATTTTGTTTAAGTTTTTCAGAATATGTACTGAAGATTTACAGCTCATTTGGAAAATTACATGAAATAAAATTTCATATTTATAAATAAAAAATTCTAAATTGGTTACGGAAATATTTGAAATTTGGTTCCTGCATTAAAAATTTTAGCTTCAATTAAATCATAGGTATAACTTCTGTATAAACACATATATAAATATACATAAAATTTTAAAGATACCTACGGGCGAGAGTCAAATAACCTGTCATATTAAAATTTTTCAGAGAAATACATATATATATATATATATATTTAAAGAAAGCGGCTAGACAGAAGAAATGTCTTATTTCCTTGAAAAAGATAATTTTTTTTTTTTAATTTTTAAATCTTTTCAAATTATATTACCTTAGACAAAAATAAAAACATGTATTTATTTAAAGAAAGTCTAGTGTACTACTAGTGATTTACAATGCCTGTCCTGAAGAATTCCAATGGCTTTTCATGCTTCACATATTTTTAGGTTGAAGTCGTTTTTTCTACATATTTTTGGACTTAATCTATGGTATTTTAAGAAGTTGGCATGTTTGATCATCTACCATTTGCGTATTTAAATTTTTATTCTTTAAATACTTGTGTAATCTAATACTTTTCGCAAAATATTCTCATGGCATACTTTCCATATGTATCAAAGGTGAATAAAAGTGTATATGAAAGACCACTGGGATGCTTCAATAATGACAAAGCAATGTAGATCATGTTGTAATAGAAATAGAAGTAATAGAAAGGTAGTAGTAGAAATATTTAATTGAATAAATTCCAAATTGCTTATTCTTGAAACTGCTCACTATGAAAGAAAAGTCGATAGCCAACATAAATTAATCATGCGGAAACCAACAAAGAACTTTTGAAGCACCATATGTGTTAAACCATGATAGGTTAAAACAGACCTCGCTGTTAAGCCAGACTAAGAGAGTAATTACAAAAAATGATAAATTCATGTCCATTGCAGTTGTTGGTCAGTTTCTTAGCCAGTTTGTATTCTACATACTTGATAACAAGTATGTAGAATACAAATATTACAAAAACAAAAGCTAGTACGCAGTAGTTTTTGATGCTTGAGAGTTTATTTAATCACTACTTCAACCAAGGTATTATCTTATGGTTTATACTTTTCAGTTGTCTTAATTACACAAGTGCAAATGAAAAATTAAAAGATGAAAAAAACCAAAAAGAAAGCACTAAGTGCTCTAAGTGATCAAATTTATCGTGATTTATTTGATCAAATAAAATAAAATCCAAATAAAAATTAGTGAATAGGAATTTAGCACTCCCAAACTTGAGAAGTACTTTTATTAGCACCACATATGTTACAACCAGATCTATGATTAAAAAGCATTTTGTTAAGCTGGGAACCAGTCTTTACGAAAATAATTTTTATCAAAGTGGTATTGTGTTCATTACAGTGCTTAGTACCTTATTTAATGGTTTTTTCCCTAAATATTTTTGAGCAATTTGTATCTTAAATGTCCAATGACATGTTCTGCAATAAAAACCAGAAATATGTATTTTTAAGAAATATATTTTAGCTAGTGAAATTGCTTTTTTATAATTTAATGTTTAATTAATTCTTTCAAATATATACATTTAGTGACCGTCCACAAAATCCCTGTAAAAAATTTGAAAAAATATTACCAACCCACAAATTTAAACTGTTAACAAAATTAAAGACTTGCTTAGTCAGTGTTTTGATTTATGATTAAGTTTTTCTCCAAAAAAAAAATAAAATCTATTAAAAAATTTGTTATGGTATCATTAGTTGGAAAATCTGTAATATTTGATCCCACAGAAAGATTGCTTTAAGCTCAACATTCAAGTTTTGTCTCTTTCTCATTATCAGCACAATCACAAAGTGTGAAGGAAATTACATAAAACAGCTAATTAATAATTATTTTATAATAATATATATAATATAATATATAATATATGTGTCAATTTAGTACAAATTAAATTATAAAAACTATGTTCATTGGACAGATAATTTATCAGGGTTTGCTCACTTTGTGGTTTTGAAAGTATTATCTAAGGCCTAGGGCATTGTTTAGCATATATTTCCTAGGGCATGGTTCAACAGGGTTCATGGTGTGGTCAGGGAAAACGTGGAAAAACTTAGAAATTTTGACAATCGCTAATCTAGAAAAGTGTCACTTCATTGCATAACTTCTCTAAGTATAATCGTAATGGTATTTCATGAAATCTTGGAATTTAAAGAGAGAGGGAAAAAAAAATCATGCACAAAAATTAACTGAAAATAGCTGTCTTTTTTAATGAGTCAAGGGGGTCGAGTGCGCTCATCCCTAGCTTAAAAATAACTTGCTGAAAATTTGAAACTTTGAAAATATATTAATTTGTGAAAAGTTTAAAATAAAGCTTGATTCGATTGAAAGCCAACTAACATTTCTACATTCTTTACAAAGAAAATTAAATAGCAAAGTTCAAGATTAAAAGTAAACGGGGCCCTATAAAGACTTTCGCTCTTATGTTTTCATGTGTGTGTTTTAGCCCCTTGCTATATGGGTAGTCATGTTTTATTTTTGATAAAGGATAGAAGTATATTTGCACAAAAAAGTGTAAGTTCTCTTAAGCACCAGAGAAGTCCTAAAATCATAGGGAATCCAGTTAATTGCTTAGGCGGCTACTGTCACCCAAATTAAATTTCTAGATTAACCGCCGAAAGGTTATAATTCTAATACATCTTTTATTCTGTTAGAAAATATTTAAAAGAAGGCATTGCATTGCATTGCAATGTAGTGCTTAATGTGAAGAAATCATTTTCATAGCAAAGAATATGCAGCGCTCATCAGCATTTTTTTTTTTTTTTTTTTTTTTTTTTAATCACCAAAATTTCGGTTTAAGTTTCATTTCAAATTTTTGGAATGATAATAAAATTTACTTAATAAAGAAAAATTGAAATCTGAACTGTTTTCCATACTTCAAGTGATGTTATACTGAAATGGTGAACTGCGAACTATTTTGCCGAGATTAAAGTGTTGTGAGAGCAAAAGAACATAAATGAATCAAAAAGATATTTATTTTTGTGATATAATTTCTTCCCACTTTTTAAATGATTTATAAAATAAAAGTTTAAATAATAGAAGTGTAAGTAATAGAAGTGGGATAAAAAACAATTATTTTTGATTGTATTTCTCTTAAAACAAAGCGTTATTATTTTTTGTTCATACGTTATATTTTTATTGTCCACTAGCTACAGCAATTTTCTCATGAATGTAGCAGTTTATTAATTATTATTATTGAGGTGAAAAAGTTTGTGAAAACTTTTTTTTATTGGTACAATTATAAAACTAAACGCGAAGCCGAAAAAATATTTACCAGCGACACACCCTGTCATAAATATCTCAAATCGTTTATTTTCAGTCAAAAGCGTTATTAAAGCTTTTTTAGGTCTATTTGAAGTGAAGCAAAATTTGGAATGAAGAAATAATTAGCGCTTTTTACAATAGGGTTAATTAAACAGAAAATAGACAATTTTTGATCTGTGATACCTTCAATATGCCATTTTCTACATAAATATTTTAAAAATGTATATCTAAAGTTATTATGAAAACACATACATAACATGTAAAAACTAAAACCTGATTTCTAAAAAAAAAAAAAATATTTATTAAGTACAAAAAAATGGTTCTTGCGTGCTTAGAAGAAAGAGCTAAACAATCAACATAAAGCAGGTAAGAAGAAAAGAAGGAGCCTCTTAATGAGAAATGAACTCAACAAAAAAGAAAAAAACTTGAGCAATGCATGTGACTCCTTAGAAGAAGAGTTTGTTGCATATGTTGCGAAGGCCAAAAGAAAATCAGACATGACTCTGGTCAAAAAAAGTAATTTAAGCAGAATGAACTTAAAGATTAGGTATTTCAAAATGTAATTCAAGAAAACAGAATGAAAGCTTAAGTCTATTAAAATATCATTTATTTAATATGTTCTTATGTTTTATTTTCTTAAATTCTTTGGGTGTGGAAAGGGTCCATATGGACCCCCAAGACAAAATCGCCAATCACTTGAACAGATCAGTTATGCACACTGGAGTTTTGCTATTTGCAGGCCTGTGAAATTTCAAGCTGACTGGAACATTTTTAACTGATAAAATTTGATTTGCTTATTCGCTTTCAAAGATAGTTTCCTAACCTTTTGAATTTTTTTTTTCTTTCTTGGAAAATAGAATATTTTTTCTTTACTAAGTAAACATCTTTACTAAGTTTTGAAAATGCCACGGATTTTACAAGCTTATAGCAAATAAATTTATGTAAGTAAAAATATTAAAAACTTTAACTCTACAAAATTGAGGGAGAATTCAAAATAAATTTCACGTAATATTAATGATTAAAACATTTAAGTATAAAATTTTAAGAAATGATAATAAAGAAATTGGTGTTGATTTATAAATATTTGTGTTTTTGGTTTAGAACTAGCCTTGCTTGTATTTGTAGAATGAAAGATTAAGTTTATTTTAGATTGGGTAAGAATGTCCTGATTAAAGTAAGTAATTCCGGGGCGGGGTGTGTTGTGGTGTTTTTTTAAAGAGTATCATGGTTTTAATACTAATTCAATTTGTTTAACAGGTACCTCCTAGGGTGTAGTTTAATGGTTATTACTTAGGACACGACTTAATAGGGAATTACTTTTTGCGGTTTAACAACAATGTTCTAAGCTTAATAAAAAATATTCCTAGGATACACTTTTCCAAGAACAGTTTTTCTGAATTTTTAAATTTTTCAAGACGCTTTCTGGTCATTAATAAAGAAATTTTCTCTTTTACAAAAATACAAACATACATCAAAATTCCTCAAAAATCTTACTTTTGAGTCTTCTTTAAAAACTGTGTTGTTTTTAAAATATAGGCACTATTATTTGGCCGTATTGGCTCCTTCGGAAATTTCTTCAAATGTCCAGTAAAAAGCATAATATATCTTCCTGAAATTGTGAGTTGCTTTGATAATGATATTTTATTCTTGTACATTTCCAAGGCTAATGCTTTTGGGCAATCATCTGTTTATTTTCATAGAGGGTACAATTTTGTGTAATTTTCACAAATTTTCATAATTGAATGTGACTCAACTTACTATTTTTGTTATTTTAGAGGTGGAAAGATATGTTTAACTGACCATTTCAAACCTCTATGGGCCAGGAACGTCCCAAAATTTGGCATTGCACATGCTATGGCCCTTGGTGTAAGTTTAATATTTAAGAGTTGTATTATGACATATTGTAAGAGATTTTTTCTTGTAATTCAAGAACCCATGGTTCACAATTTTAGTTACGACAATGAAATGGAAACGTTGCTAATGTTACATTAGACAGTGTTTTATTGATTAATGATATGGAAAGCATGTCAAGGAGGCGTGGTTACTTGATTGAAGTGAAAAATTACTGATACTGGACCCAAATATTCCCAAATAATAATTTTGTTTTTGAACCCTCGAAGGGTATAAAACCCATTGAGTTTTACTTAGGATTTTACTGACTTTCTGTGGGAAGTTACGCAGTGATATGAAGGGTGGTTTGACAAAGCTTAATTTTTCAAAAACCTGATTTTTTTTGGATAAAAAATTCAGCTTTAAGGATATCTGCGATTTTTTTGCATGAGTTTAATGGAGATAATTCTGTAACATCAAAAGCAAATTGCTTGTCTGGGAAAAATGAACACAGTTATGATGTTACTTATGAATTGATTTGCCCATGTCTGAATTGGTCCATTTTTGGTCTGAAAACGACATATTTTGTATTTCTATTTATTAAAAGTACAAATAAAAAAATTTTTTGATGAAATTTCACATGAAGATGAAAACACATTAAATGCATATTTACAAATTACCTTTTTTAAAAATTTTTTTTTTTCAGTGGTCTTGGCCTGAAATAAGCTAAATGCGGGTTCGAAAATGATATTCCAGTTATTTGGTCAGTAAAAGCTTAAGATTTTTTTTCTTCTTCAAAATTTGCATGGAGACGTGGACACATTGAGCTTCATTACGACTATTATTACTTGCTAAAATGTTTCGTTATATAACAAAGTCAATAATTTATCATTTATCTCAAAAACCTTTCTTTTCTTTTTTTTTAATTTCGCATGAATTAATTAGGCCATAATGCGAGAAAACTAACAGTTCTAAATTTTTGGGAAAAAAAATTTTTTTAATACTGGACCCAAATGTGCCCAAACATATATTTGTTATATTGTTTTTGAAACTCTAAAATATATAGAGAAGCGAATTTTTCAGACAAGCGATTGTGTTTTTACCAATAAGCTTTTCTAGTTGATTTATATTAATTTTTTTGATAGCTTATTTATTGTATGTGTGTGTGCGTGTGTGTGTATTTTATTGTATTATATGTATGTGTGCCTGTATGTGTACCTGCGCGTATATGTGTGAAATATTGAAATCTCAAATTGAGGTCACGAAGGATTTAGAGGATAAAGCATATCCATTTCTTTCAATAGCAACTTCTGATACGGATGTGAAAGAAGCTGCAAACGAAGTTTTCATTTAAACCTGGATGATGAAGAAAATTTTGTTGACATTGAAATTGTAAACATTTCTATTTTGTGTTTAAATCTTGGGTTTTATTTTTTTCTATTTTTTATTGAGAAAACATTTTCTTTAGATAAACAACTCAATTTTTTAAATAAGCGCCCCACTCGACACTCGAATATGCGCCCAGGGCGTTTAATCAACCATTTACGGTATGTATATATATATATTTTTTTTTTTTTAGCTTGGACCTTGGCTTGCGGTTGAAATTCCAGATTTGATTGAAAAGGGACTTGTACTACACAAGGATGAAAAGGCCTCCTGAAAATTTTATAATTGTAAATAATTTATTTGAAAAATACAGAATATCTCCCCTATTTAGTATTCCTGAGTTCACCTATAAAATCTCTTAGAAATAATATTTGTTATATTAAAATATATATTTAAGCCTAAATGTATAAAATATGAAAACTGAATCACTGATAAATTTAGCAGCCTAAGGTAAAAGGTCGGATGCACCTTGCTAAGTAGAAGTTTGATCTCAAGTATCACACTACGTCGTTTAAAATGTGATTCAAGTTTTCATTTTATATACATTTAGGCTTAAATTTAAGTACCTTATCTGCGACCTCAGTATCTCCAAAAAATGTGAAAATATTGAAGTATCCACAACAAAAGTGACTGGTCAAATAACTGGTTATAGAATTATAGACACTGAAGTTTTCTCTAGTGTAATTAGCATGCTCTTATGTCCAAAATATGAAAGTTTATTCTGACACTTGCTGATACTAATTTCAAAAAGCAAAGACTTTGATATTGATAGTTGTTATATTTGGAGTGGGAACCAACAAATTGCCGAGACATTATTTCCAGATGGGCCCACGTGGCGGGTCTAGGAGTAATTAGAACGCCCATTTGCGTCTACGAAATTCGCTCAAACCGACCAATTTGATGTAGCAATGATTTTTGCTAAAAAACTCATAGATAACATGGAAATAAATTTCCACCAGAGGTGGAAGTCGAACTCGTCACCTTTCGCTCCGGAGTCAAACGTCCAACCACTGTGCCAACTCCGCTTAAACTTTACTGTATATAAAATGCTTGGCTTGTAATTACACATGAATTCCATATTCATACATTTATGCCAAATAGCAGAGGTTTGATGTAAACAAACGAACTGTATACACCATGCGCGTATTAGGCCACAGTCATTCAGATATTGAAACATTTACGTCACTAATGAATATCCCCAAACCGATGACGAAAAATATTTATGATAAACTCACAAAAGCTATATCAAATCTAACTCAATCTGTTGCAGAAAATATTATGTATGACGCAGTATCTGATATTTGAAATATGACAGCCGATAACGAAACACTTGATATTGTGTGTCCTGTGATGGTATCTGGCAACGCAGAGGTTTCTCATCTCTAAACGGTGTATTTACTGCTATATCTCTTGCTAGCAAAAAAATGTTGAGCCAATTAACCGGTTGTGTAAGGGGTGCTTTTCAAAGAAGGGTTTACTGAAAACTGATCCTTACAGTTGTGCGAAATTGAGAAATTCTCATGTTTGCAAATACAATTATAAAAATATTGAGCGTGTTTTTAATCGCTCAATTAACAAACATAATTTACGATATGTAAACTTTTTAGGTGACAGTTAGTGTAAGAATTAGCTTAGTGTAAAGGATACTTACCCTAGAGTTAGAGTTAATAAATTAGAATGTGTTGGACACTACCAGAAACGTGTAGATGCAAGATTACGTAATTAAAAAAAAAAAAAAAAGAAAGGAATAGGAGGTCGTGGTCGTTTAACCGATGCGACAATTGATCGATTACAAAATTTTGTAGGAGTTGCAATCAGACAAAATGCGGGTCAATTCAAACAAATAAAAACAGGTGTTTTAACTAGTTTGTTTCATGTTGATTCTTCAAGTAACTTGCACTTTCCACATTGCCCTGCCGGAAGTAGTAGTTAGTGTAAGTGCAATGCTGATATAGCAAATAACAAAAGTCAGGCCCAGGCCTTCCATTACCATTTGTTTATAAAGTAAGAAAAGTATTTGAAGAGTTAAGCAAAGATTTTGAATTAGAAAATTGCTTACATGGCAAGACACAGAATGCGAATGAAAACTTTAATGGGACAATTTGGAACTGCCTACCAAAAGAAACTTATGTATCGCTTTCGACTCTTAAATTTGGTGTGTATGACGCAGTATCCAGTTTTAATATTGGATGTAAAGCTATCATTTTAATATAGGAAAAGTTATACCTGGTGCCTGATGTTTAACCTTTGCAAGAATTTAACAAATGAAATGCAAAACGGTTAAAATTTGCAGAATATCACACGGTGAAGAAAAACAGAGTCCGGCGGCAAGATGAAAAAGGCGCATAAATTTATAGAATAAGTAGATAAATGTTATTAAGCTTGTGGATTTTGACATATTTTGTGTGTTTTATTGTTATTTAAACTAATAGGGTGATTTTCTGTTCGTTTTTGTTTAAATATTTCTTTTTACGGGCTTTTCTCAGAATGAGGTTTTGCACGCCGCCCATGATATCTTCTGAACCGCTAAAGCTTGTTCCATGAAATTTTCAGGGTATGTTTTTATTAATGTTTACTGTGAATTAAATAGAGGAAATCTCATTTAATTATGTTTTCTGTAAGTTATTCATAAAAATAAACATTTAATAAAAATTTTATCGTCACCTTTGATATTTTTAGTTAACAGTATTTTCAGAAAAAATCCTCAATTTAAATCACAGATTCACATCTGATATAGCTCCTCAAAAAATTAGCTATTTGTGACACTGACGTTTTCTCAACATCTCTCTGTGACCATGATATGGTCGGTTACAGACATAAAATCAATACCACGAATTTTAACCCCAAAACAGTAAATTGCAGAAATTATAAAGCGTTATGTTTCCGAAAATATTGTAATTACCTCAATAAAATTGACTGGAATCCTAGGTATGACATCGAAAATATTAACGATGCACTGTCCTTGTTCAATAATATCATTAAAAATTTAGCTAACAAACATGCGCCATCGGTTCTGAAAAAGATTTAAAAATAGCTTTGTGCGTGAATGAGCGATCGTCTGAAAAACGATATGGATCAACGTGATAAAGCTTTGCGAAAATCCAAAGAAAAGAGCAATTGGAATCTTTACAAAAGATTACGAAACAAATGTACCTCCTTAACGAAAAAGAAAAAGCAATCTCATCAAACAAATCTACTAAATGAAAATTTTTAATCCACAAAACTTTGAAAGCAATCAGGACTGTTCTACCGCTGAAAGCGAAAGCTTTCTCAGTAAGTTCACTGAATGTGCAGTTCAACTAAAAGAAGTCTACTGCAAATTTATTCTGTTCGTACTTTGCTAATGTGGTTAGCAACATGAAACAATGCCGTTAGTAAACTTCGTTCGGAGTAAACCAAACCGAATGTTTTTTAGAACACTTAAAACATTTTAGTTAAAATATATTCCAAAAATATTCGTAGAAAAAGAACTAAATCACTTAAACAAACGCAAATCCACCGGGACTGGATCAACCAAATTTCAAAATCCGAAATTTCGACATCACTCACATATATCATGAATTTATCAATAAAAATCGGTAAAGGTACCAAGAGTTTGGAAATTGACGAGAATAATCCCTATACACAAATCTGGTGATACCACACTGCCAGAAAATTAAAGACCTGTATCTGTCCTACCAGTTCTATGGAAATTGTTGGAAAGGTCTGTGCATTCACTCCTTCTTGATTTTCTTGAAGACAACTACCTTTTAAACGATTCCCGTTTAGGTTACCGATCGAAACGATCTAAGAAAACATTAGCCACCTTACTTACTGATAACATACGACAGAAAGTAGACAGTGGACGGATGGTAGGAGCAGTTTTGATAGACATATCCAAGGCTTTTGACACCATAAGCCACAGTGTTTTATTACATAAATTCCAAGCTTATGGAATTAGTGGAAATGATTTAGTAAAGTTCACAGATTATTTATTCGATCGAAAACTGTTAGTAGATTTTCAACACACAATTTCTGGTGAAAAATCGATGCTAACTGGTGTTCCACAGGGGTCCATGCTAGGACCACTGTTTTTATATTATTTTTAATTGATTTAAACGTACTTAAACGTTCAAATATCATCAAATATGCCGACGATACGGTTATCTAAGCCTCCAAAAAAGACATAATTTCGAACCACCTGAAGGAAGACCTCGAAAGCATGAAACATTATTTTGACAACAACGAACTAATCAAATAACCTTAAAAAAGGAAAGATTGATCATGAATGAAGCTTGTCTGTTTGTTAGAATATGTCTAGACGGAAATATTTTTTACAAATCTACACAATTGTTTTAAAGTCATTGAGCACAAATGCAACACCATAAATAATAGAATGTCAAAAGGTATCAAATTAATATTGGCAAAAAATTCTTTTACTTTGCTGGTACAAATATATACAATAAATTACCTGTATGCATTAGGAATTCAGAACAACACCCTAAATAAAAAAAAAACTTTTGAATGAACAATTCAAATAGTAGTTTTATGTCCTGTATAATTTTTTTTAAATAATAATAAGTTTAGAAAATCAAACATGTGTCATCTGCGTAAAGAAATAATTAATATTGTAAAGCTTCTTTTATGTCGTTCTTGTAGCAAAAACAAAAGAGGACCCAAATTTTACACCTGAGGGACCCCTCATTTCACTAACACTTCATCAGAAAGTTTTTTTTATCAACTTTCACCCTAAATGTTCTGTTTGAGTGGTAACACTCAAATCAAAAAATTACATTCTCCAAAAAATGCATGGATTTCAGTTTTTCAAGCAAAATTTTGAGATCTATTATATCAAAGGCCTTTTGGGGATCTATAAGGATCATTGCAGTGTGACATCGTTTTTCAAAACGATGTCACACTGTAACTTAAGACATGACAAACAGCTTTTTCGAAATCTAGATTGAAATTTATATATAATGTACTCTTCGTAAACGAGCTCTCTTGTTTGACCTTCAACGACTTTTTCAAAAATCTTGGATGCAATTAACAATAACTATATGGACCTGTCGTATTTTGGTTATTTCTTGCTCCCTTTTTTTAAATAACGGAGCAATAGTTTTAGCAAGCTGCAATCATCTCGAACTGTGGTAGGCCTGATTGAAAGATTTATTATTTGTGTGAGTGGTCTCAAAATAGAAAAACATCATTCCTTAATGAATGTATATGATATTTCATCAAACCCTGGTGACTTATTTAAACCTGAATCATTAATTATATTTTTAACGACATCCTCAGTGACCCTTGAGAATTCAAATTCCTTAGAAATTTTCATTTGGCTATAAAAATTTAAGATTGATTGGTAATTATAAATATTTGATGCTCTTGAAGGGAGCTTTAAAAAGTTTTTAGGTCTGCCTATATTTTCATTAAGTTAAAAAAATTCCTTTTTTTTTCTATTAATAGTTCCAAGAGCATCGATTTTGCTCCGCTAAATAGTTCCTTGTCTGCATCTGTTCTTGTTGTTTTAAATTTTTTATAGAATCGTAGTCTCTCGAAATAATCTCTGGTCTGGAAGAGCAACAATAAGGTTTTAGGTGGAGTATTTATGAATTTACAGAAAGCTTTCGATACTGTAATTCAAAAGATTTTGTAAAAAGACTAAAACACTACGGCAATAGAGGTACTGCGAATTATTGGTTTAAATCATATCTTACTCATCGAAAGCAGTCTCTCTTAACTGATACAACTCCAATACTGAAATCTTGAAACATGGAGTATACCAAGGGACGGTGCTAGGACTGTTGCTCTTCCTAATTAATATTAATGATCTCCATTTTCCTATTAAATATTCTAAAACATATCATTTCGCAGATGACACTAATCGGTTGAATATTTGTAGTACATATAAACAAATGTCTAAAGTTAATCTTAAAAATCTACATAAAAGGCTTGATGCAAACAAAATCTCGCTTAATCGCCATAAATTCCAGTTAATATATTTTCATAGGCCACGAACAAAGGTGCCTAATAATTTAAAGATTAAAATTAATGATAAACGACTTCGACCAGATGATTCAATAAAATATCTCGGTATTTATCTAAATAGCACACTGGCAGGATCCAATCTATCTTATGGCTCATAAGGTTGGGTCCAATCCGATTCCCAATATTTAAGAAAACTTTAAATTTTACAAAAGATTTTTCTTCTTATTCTGTCATTTGATGAATATAACGCTCACAGCAGTTTACTTTTCAAAGAAAATAAATTTAAAAAAAAAAGGACTCTATAAAACTTAATAATGTTCTTTTTTTATATGACAGCAAATAATACTTCCACCAAATATTATAGATTTTGATTATAAAGATATAACTGACATGTGCAATAGACATTTTAGAACCCGAAAGTCTATATTACATTCCAAAGTTCCAAAATGTATTGTTCTAACTCATTTCAAATAAAAAGCTGTAAAATTTTTTTCTCCAATGAACTGAATCCTTTAAGCGCACCGGTACTAACCTAAATAAATAGAACGGGTAGTCCTTTAAAAAAATCACTAAAAAATAAATTTTTAATTCCTACTAATAACGACAAAAGACTATAATTATACTTTTATTTTGGCTTCACCACTTCGTCTTGAATCCCCTCTCTGCCCCTTTTTATCTTTCGACTGAACAGATATTGTTATTTCATCTAACGTATTGCCTAGATAGGCATATTTTTTTATATATTTTATTTTAAAAAACAACATTATCTCAAATTGAATTCGATGGTGAACCTCTAGATCAGAATTCACTTCTGCGTAGCTATTTTCCACTAATTGTACATGTTATTTTATTATATTTTTTATTAGTTTACAGACATTGTATAAGTGCATATTGGAAAAAAAGATAATAATAAAGAGCTTCTATAACGTTATTGTTTTCGAGCTAGCGCGATAAAATAAAATCGATCGATCACATGATCAAATGTCGTGCAAAACAATTTTCAAAATGGCCAATTTACATGACTTTTTTTACTGATGATACGCTTGATTCTATACTAAATATCTTAGAAGAAGATGAATTAGATCCTATTTTATAAAACGATTTTAATATGCTTTGATAGAAGTAAGATATGTTGTATACAATATAGTTTGACCTATACATAGGATAAAGATAGGATATAACAAAACAAGCATACAAATTGGCTTAGCCATAATTTATAAAAACATAACATAAATACAACTATACTAGATAAGCAACTAAATATAAAACCGTTTCTTTAGAAGTCAGGTATGCATTTTTATTTTCAGACTGTCGCTACATGAGAGTTCGTGAGTGAGTCATGCAATAACATATACAAAACAAAGGGCGTATTATCAAGACATGTAAAAACAAGTATCTATCTACTGAATACCAGAACACTCATTCAGATACTGAAATATTGGCCAATGTACAAAAAGTTGCCGACCAAAGTTGATCTATAACATAATTTATGTTTCCTAGATTTAGTTACTTCTGAAATCAGAAATTTCAAGATCACAGAGTTGGCACAGTGGTAGGACGTTTGACTCCGGAACGAAAGGTTACCAGTTCGACTCACACCTCTGGTGGAAATTTACTTCCATGTTATCTCTGAGTTTCTGAGCAAAACTCATTGCGTAATGCAACGCTAGCTCGAATTGGTCGGGTTGTTTGG
>JAUZNK010048701.1:1713-16203 GCA_035046665.1 Euphysa ruthae
AAAAAAAAAAAAAAAAAAAAAAAAAAAAAAAAAACCTACATAATTTTATGGAAATACAAATTTTTGAATCATAATTATCTCTCGATAAAAAAAAATTTATTACTTTTTTTTCTATTATTTTTATTATTTTATCATTTTTCTTATCAAATACTCTCACTATAAAACCTCGCCATGTTTCAAAAGAATGTATAGAGCTTTCATGTAAAAATATAACACCATAAGAAAAGCAGTTCCGTAATTTTTGATATTTCTCAAAATTTTGCTTC
This sequence comes from Euphysa ruthae, assembly GCA_035046665.1. Lineage (NCBI taxonomy): Eukaryota > Metazoa > Cnidaria > Hydrozoa > Anthoathecata > Corymorphidae > Euphysa > Euphysa ruthae. The sequence continues at coordinate 1,980 of JAUZNK010048701.1, forward strand.
AGAATGTTTTCAAATAAGTAATAATAATAACAACAACAAAAAAAGAAAAAAAAAATTATCATAATTTCTGGAAAACAAAGAGATCTTTAAATTTAAAAGTTATCTCAATGCATTTCTTTATTTTCAGAATAACTAAGCGAGGACTTCTTTGCCCCACCAGAAAAATATTTAAAAAATTATAAAAGGCCTAATATTGCAATATTACCTCTTAATAAATCATAAGACGCTTTAAAAAATGATTTAACTGTAAGAGAGTGACTATTTCGGTGCCCACTCATGCAAAATATAAATCATAACCAAAACCATTAAAAAATAATAAAACGAAGAACAGTTCCTTACATAGCCATTTCTTTAAAAAATAAATCACAATTTCAATGGTCACTTTGAGTTGTTTCCAAGCTGCAAATCATAAACAATTTTTATATATTAAAATTATGGAACTCAACCACGAAAAGGTTATGGTTTCCCAGTTTCAACATTATATTATTTTTTTTCTGTTTTAAGCCTAAAAAATTCAGATATCTACCCTTAAATTTTGGAAATTTGTTTTAACTTTCAAAAGCTTCTCAAGAAAAAATATTCTATTGAAATGCGTTATTTCTTCTAATATTAGAAAAGAACAGATGAATTCATTCTTCACGCAACAACGGACTAACATTATTACCCTGATTTATTAAAACTTATTAATATTTATATGAAAATATTTATTAATAATTATTTATATGTAAATATTATAGTTATTATTATAATATTATATATTATTATTATAATTTATGGGAAAAAAGAAACTTTAAGCTGAAAACAAATTTTAAAATTGTATAGATTTTGAAAAAAAAATTTTTTTTCTCAACCAGCTAATTCACCAATCATAAACCCAAATACAATAAAATATAACAAATATAATAACAGAATTACAATAAAAAAATATAGTATAGGAAAGCCTATATGAACTATGACTATTTGAAATATCAGTAAAAGCTATATCTAAATAAAATAACATTACTTATATTTAACAAACAAAACAGAAAAAAAAAAAACTTACATAAACACTTAAACAATTTCTTAGCAATGTAATTTTAACTTTTATGAACTTCTTAATAGCATTTATCTTTAAAAACTAAAACCACAGGTTTTTAAATACAAATAGATATACATATACATGTAGTTATGACAAAAGTAACCTCATTAATTCTGCTAATAAAACTGAACAGGTATGATATATAAAGAATTATTTATAAAAATATAAAATGTAAAAAGCCTAAGTGTGATTGTCTTAAATTATTCAAAAGTTAATATTCAAAAGAGTTTATTTTATTCATTTTTATTTTTTGAATAGGATAAAAAAAAAATCTTTTGATTTTATCATGATTTTAAGAAAAGCTAAGGAGCAGTTATTTTTGAACCAAAATATAATGTAATTAATTCCGCTGTAAAACCACTACTAAAAGCGCATTGTTATATAAAAAAATGTGTGGTAAGGAAGGAAATTTAAAGAAAAAAATGCAATTTTTTGATTTCTTGATGGAAGCAGGATAATAGCAAAAACATTACCAAAAAATTGTCAATGAACACGCAGAGGTGTTGACAAAGCCCTTTGATCGATTTAAAAACACGCAGCAAGGGAATGTATTTTTGCACTTGCTCTGAAAAGTTTGGCCATCGTGTTACCAAGGTAGCTTTGTGGCTTTTTCCAAGCAAAAAGTCTTTCAGGTTTGCTTGAATTCAAAATAGTATATTTCAATGAGTTTACATTGATTTTCAATATTTTGGTAAAAAAAAAACAAAACCTTTTGTTTACACAATACAAAACCTTTTGTTTACACAATACAAAACCTTTTGTTTACACAATACAAAGCCTTTTGTTTACACAATACAAAACCTTTGTTTACACAATACAAAACCTTTTGTTTACACAATACAAAAGGTGTTGGAAGCAAGTTGATTCTGTTCAGCAACATAAAATCACAAGTAGGCATGGTATAAGAAAAATAGTTTATAAGACAATAGAGGCAAAGAACTAAAGTTTTTTTGCCAGTGAAATGAGAATTCTAATCACCCAATGGGCCAATAAAACTATATATTTTATCCAGAAATCAACCAGACAGAACACAAGCTTTACAACTTCAAAACGGTAAATCACTACTGATCTTTAATTTTTGAATTAACAACTATTGCTGAACAGCTCTCTTGATTAAGCTTCTTTTGGCTGACAAGCTCACAGACACGGTCAAAATTGGAATAAAGGTATGGATAAAACTACTCAATATCTATGTAAAAGTGGTATGTTTTTTTATATATTAGAACAAGTTGTTTCAAATCACCAAACATATCTGCGATTTTCAGAGTATTTGTTTATGTTTTATGTTTTGTTTTGCTATGTAATCAGCAGAAAATTTGACTAGTTTAGGTTTAGAAGAGTTTATTATTTTGCGGCCTTCTTGTTCATACTTTCATTTCAACTTTTGATATAAGCTATGGAGATGTTATGGAATTTCCTTAGAATGTGTCTGTAAGTACATTGCCATGATGAGAAGCTAATACTCAAACTTTCTAGGTGTTCTGTAACTGAGTGATCACATTTTGCTCCAAATAGATTGAATGACGGGAGGAGACTACTGCCTTCATCAAGGAAATTAGTGATCTCAGCCATCAATCAGGTCATCCATAAAACCGTAGCCAGTTTCCAGCAAAAATGATTCCATAAACATTCCAGGTTTTGATCGCCTGCTAAAAAGCGCCCTTTTAAATCACGCCCAAGATTATTTCTTGCAGAGCTTATTCTAAGAAATTCTCATGCCTTTAAAAAATATTGTAGGGGAGAATCTACACTTTTGTGATTGGATAAGTTACTTTTTATCCGTTAATTTTTCTAAAAACCATTGAAGTTTTTGTTGTTATAGTAACAGTTACAGTAAAGTTGAGAACATGTTTGTAAGTATTTCGAAAAACTATTGATAGGCATGAGTCAGAGGTACTCATGCCTATCAAGTAACAAAAGCATGCATATCATATTAAGCTGCAGCAATTTGTCTCGAATACCCTTTGCATCAGGATCTTTTTTTATAGCATCATGTGAATCTACCAAAAGCAAGAAGTGTAATATCACCCGATTGCATGCTTCCTCGTGCGTGAGTCACCTTGTCATGGCAGCTTTATAATTTTATAGACGCAAGGTTGTCTAAAATCTGTGCTTTAGTAAATATGACTTGTTTTATAGTACTATACTTAAATGTTTTCCAAAGTAGTATAAGGAGGTTGTCTAATTCCCTCAATGCTTTGTACTTAGGTATGAGATGAATGAGAGCCAATTGCTAGCCGGCGGTTAAGGCAAATAACTATTTGGAATGTGGAGCGCTGTTCCTAACTAAGACATGTAAACCTTTTATTTCACTATTTATCATGTAAAACCTTATCAACACCAGATTATTTGTAACTAATAAAACCATTAATCGTTCAGGTGAGAGATGACTTAAATAGAAATAACATGGTAAGACATTTTCATAGTTTTATATATTCCTAGTTGTGATATAATATATGTCTATGAACAAACAAATGTATTCCTTTTTCTCAATATGTCCAATATTTTATACACATAGAACGGGCCAATATCAATTTCGTGACTTCGCGATATCAATTCACTACCCGCTTATTAGTTTCCTCTAGCATACCATTAGTATAATTGCAGATGGAAATATCGACGATAAGCTATTTATAAACCCATCATAAACCAATTACTAATCTTTCTGAACATTCTCTCCCCCTCTTGACAGGATCGTCAACTTTCACAACTGTCTTTCGTTCCAACGGACTTAACTTTGTGATTGGTTGAAATTTGTAGCATCCACTTAATCTGGTGCAAATTTCCCATCGATTTGTCCAAATAAAAAATGATTAGGAGTTAATTGGGTACAATCCTTCAGGTCACTAGATTCATAGGTCAATAGACGTAAATTGATAAGTGCCTCTGCTACAGTCATGATAGTAATCAACTCCTCATCAGTGATTTCAGCATTGCCCATTTGTGAATAGATTGATCTTTTCGCTGCTTTTATAATAATTTTGTGCGCTCCTCCGAAATGAGGTGCAGATGGAGGGTTAAAATGCCATGTTACCACAAAGTGGTTTGTAGATGTCTCGATTTTGTCTTGATCAAGTTTTGATAACAATATTAGCTCCTTATTTTACCTGAAGTGATTTCTTTAGGTGTGCCTCACCAACTTGCCATTGTGTAAAACACTTTAAGAAACATATCTGCCTCAAGACCAAACGCGGGTGAACATCACCCATCGAATAACATTTGAACAGTGCCAGATAACACTTTGTCGCCCTCTTCTCTGTATGGTTAAAATTGAATCTAACCTAAAACTGCGATCATTAATTCTAGTCCTGGAATGCTAACGACTTATAATGGAGCAAATTGTGTTTTTGAGGAAACAAAGGACGACTCATGTAAACTGAAATAACTCTGTGTTTTTATTCTCTTCTAGATCCCTCCAGAGAAACCTGCGGTATTTGCAGTCATCTGTGTTTATCATGATTTTCAAGCACATTTCAGTAACGTCACCCACAAATGCTACACAATTTCTTCTAAGTCACAAGAAAACATTAACAACAACTCGTTGAAGTTTTGATAGATGATGTTATTGAGTGAAATACCTCCATGTTTTGGAGTTGCATCAAACACTATTCAAAACTTTGTTGTTTCTTTGTTCCATTTAACCACTCCAAAGTCAGGAAGTAACCATTGGTTGTCTTTATGGTAAGAAATAACTTCTGATAAAATCTTTTCTTTGATAATCTTGAATTGTTTTTTTACAAATTTCTGCTACCTCTGGCTGTCGATTAAGTTGCTTTTCTTTACTTTTCAATCTTCTGAGTGCAGTATTTAAGTTGTTTGGTAAAGTCCTAGGGTTTTCTTTCCACGGAATATCAATTTTATAACGTCCATTTATACACTCAAGTGATTCTTCAGCTTGCTTCAAAGCCAGTTGATCTTCCACTCTTTTTGGATGATCTTCTAAGGAGCTAAGAACTTCTTCGATTTCCCAGAAATTCTTCAATGAAACATTAATCACAACGAGCATGTGTAAACAAGGTTCTGGTGAGGCAAATATGAAATTCTCGTTTGCGTCTTAATGCCCCAATGCACATCTAACCGGCATTGTTTGAGATGTGTTAACTTTTACATTTAATAAGTTGACTCAAATTTGTTTTGTTTCACCTTGAAGACCAAACTTGGCTGCTACATATATCACTGTTTATGTAGGTTTGAGTACTGGCATCATCCAGCAAAGCATTAACTGTAATGACTCGTTTCCCATTCGAAAATTTTACTGGAAGTGTTCTCATTGCTACCTCTTGAATGTTTGTTGATGTTTCCGTCACCATTGTGACAAGATTGTCTTTGACTGTCGACTCTCCTATTGTGGTTTTTTTAAGACCGTTGTAAGAGGTTATGGTGTCTGTCTTTACAACCGTCGATTTTACATTTGTTTCCAAAGTGATTGCTGGCGAGACATCTATAACATAATTAGTGTTCTTTTGCAGCTTCTCATCTTTGCTGAGCAGTCATGGTTTTAAAAGTATTTTTAAAGTATCCCAAACTCTATGACTTTCTTTGCACAAGTTGCAAAAGCCTCGTTTTGAAATACTTTCAGTTTTTTGTCCAAAATAAGCTTGTGGTTTTTCTTTTACAGATTCCTCTGATGTTATGCTAGTTTCACATGCTACTTGAAATTCAGCCTCTTGAATTACCCATTCTCTCAATGATTCCACTCCAACTATTTTTCAAAAATTTTTGGCATTTTTATGTCTAACTGGCTTAAAACTTTCAAATATCTCAAAATAAAATGTAATTTGCTTGCTCTTTCCTCCAAACTTACGTTCAAGCCTTTCTTTGACTGCCTCATATGCACTCTTTGAAAACTCAAATTTTCTATGACTTTAGCTGCTTTCCCTGTCAAGTATTATCGCATTTGTAAACATCTGTACTCAGGTCTCGCTGGTGCTCTATCTACACATACTTCAAATGCAGCTTTCCAATTTTCATACTTTTATTTTTCTCCAAAAAAATTGCAATTGACTCTCCAGATAAATGTCTCTATAAAGCTTGTCCTATCTGTATTTGATGACTTTCGATCAAGTCAATCCTGGAATCTTCTCTTCCTCTTCTAACAGCATAGCAACTAGATCCAGGCTTTTTTAGCACTGATTTTCTCCTAGCAGCAAAGCCACCAGTCCCAGGCTCCTCTTCCATTGTTCTTTTTTCCAGCAGCACAGTCACCAGTTCCAGGATCCTCTTTCACTGTTCTTCTTCCAGCATTGTCGCCAGTTCCAGATCTCCTCTCGCTGTTTTCTTCTAACAGCATAGTCACCGGTCCATCCTGAGACACTCTATAGGTCAGCAAATTTTCTCTACAGATTCTGATATGCGACGTTTAATAAAATGAAGTTATCCAAAAATCGGTTTTAAAGTTGTTCCCCGCCAATCACACTCGTCAATTCACAAAGCTTTTGCTGGGAGGAATAATTATTAAACAAATGTAATTATTTTTTATTCCATAGTCACACGTGCACAATCAAACACATGTACTTCAATGAAACAATAAATGTTGCGTATGCAAGAGCATTTTTGAACATAATTGAAAAAACATTAGAAAGTTTTAAAAAATAAAGAGCCTATTGCAATGCGTGCGCACTCAGGTATGATATATTTAAAATAAAGTTGTACGTGAATGTGTACTTCACGAGATTGAAATTTACAGTTTTGCTTCATTGAAAACACAAAGAGTTAACTTTTCAGATATTAAGCAATATAAATAGCTACATAATAGATAAGAAGTCGATAAAAAAATAAATTCAAAATGGGGAAGTAAATACATTATTTTAATATTATTTATTTGTTTAATATATTTGCTAAGCGATAGATATAAAAATATTCTATTTTACTTAAACAATATCATAGCTAAATTTTCTAAATGAATTTACTTACCAAAAAATAATTTTGTTATATTTTCATACAATAACTTTTTTTTTATTCCAACAGTGCGGCTAGTTCAGTCAGTAGAGAATGAGTCTTAACCTCAGGGTCATGGGTTCGGGCCCAAATTTTGACAATTTTTTATGCTATTTTGCAGACGTTATTATGTTCGACCATTTGTTCTTTAAAAAAAATTGTCAAAATTATTTGCGTTATTTTAAAAACCACAAACTTATTTCATATCGAATTATCTTATGTATTAGCTAATGGGAGAAAACATTCTAGAATTATTAATTTTTAATTATAATGTTAAATCTATATTATAATACTATCTTTGTGTTGTTTACACAAAGTCTCTGCATTGAATATTTGAAGTTACATAACCTCACCATCAGAATTAAAATGGTGCACTGTTGTTGGAAGAGCGATGAAGTAACCAACATGGTTTGAATTAAATATTGATAGGTGAAATATGCCTTATACAATGACCTCAAGGTAAGCTATATTCAAAACTTTTTAGTGGTTGCACCCCAAACCCAACATTTGGGGCTCACAGCACCCCCCATGACCCCAGGTGCAGGATGTTGGAGCCAAAGGTTACGATCAAGATATAACAATATATACAGACGCCCAAATTTTGAATTTCTGTATTACCCTTGAGATAATGTCCCAATCAAGCAACAAATCCAAAGTCTTATAAAAGACTTTGGTAGCACATAATAAAAATTTGGTGGACACTGCCAGAGAGCAAACTAACTTATAAAATGTAAATAATCTTTTGCTCTTTATGGCAGAAAACTTATTAAATTTGATAAACTTCAACACATTAAAACCAATGATAAATGGCATCAGTTGTGTGAGATAAAGTTTGCTTCAAATGATCATCAATGATCAATGATCATCAGCCATAAAAAAATTTTCATGAGAACCAAAAAAGAAGGAAAAGAGCAAGATTTAAATAAAATAGATTTTCTGCTTTTAGCTGCTTTTTTCTGCACAAATTTCACTCGATGGTATTGAATTAACATTCTAATATTTGGCAATATGTCGGATAAATTGTGAAAAATATTTCAGTGAGGCAAACCAAAAAATATTTTATACTAAGCCGCAGTAAATTCATATAACTTCAAAAGACCAAACGCATAACTTTATTCAAACCTAATTAATGCAACACTCGTAAATTATACAGAAAATTCAAAACAACGCTACAGTAAATTACTATGATGTGATCTATGATTAGCCAGAAGCTAGAAAGTTTAAAAAAATCATAATAAATTTCATACACATATCCTGATGTATCTTTATGGAAACTTTTCTTGATCATGTATTCTCGGAAATGTTTAGCACTGCAACCAAATTGACTAAAGACAAAATTAAACATTGCAAACAAACATCTATACACACATTTTAACCTAGCCAAAAAAATGAGACAAAAAATTAAGCATGGTTAAAATTAATAAAATACTGTTACCAAATTTTCCAAATATAAAAAAAAATTTTTTTTTTTTTTAAATTTGGCAACTCAATTAACATATCTACATTTTACAATAAATTAAAAATCGTTTTAGAAAGCCACCAAAAATACCAGTATATACAGTAAGTATAATATGGAGTTTGTAAATTTGCTTGTTAAAATCAAAAGATCTGTCAAGATGAAACAGCTATTACAAACTCTTAAAATAAATCATTTCTGAGCTATTCTTTTGAGCCGATATATTACTATTTTCCATGAGTTTTAGAGAGAAAATTCTCTTAGTATACGAAAAATTATACGTCTTCTTATGTAGTAATGAGTAACCTGATATCCAACCCATTACCAAAAATATTCCTTCAAATCCTCAATAACTCCACCCACCTCCAACCTCAGCAATGATTTTCACAAATAATTCTTTTGAAAATTCTAAGGTAAAGGAAACTAAATGGATTTTTTGATTTGATATTTAAAAGAAATGAAACAGTTAAAGAATATCATATCATTAACTATATTCAACACCAGTGAAGTATACTATATCATTCATTAGAGTAGCGTGATACCATTATATTTTCTTTTCTATGACATTATTTGAACTAACAGTCTTCTTCTCAACTAAGCCCTTCTCAAATGAGCTCATATAATAATAATATAATAATAATATTATTATTATAATATTAATATACCAATATGCCGTTAATTAGTTCTTAGTGTGTTTTTGTTTTATTGCGTATGCAGGAAATACACGTTTGATAATTTGTGAAAACTATCACAAACATATTGCAAAATATATCACAAATATTTGCAGCGCATTATTAAAAATTTACTAAAATCAATTGTATTACAATAATATTATTTTATACTTTTTTAAGAATTTGAAGATCTGATTTATGAAAATTTTAATTTCGTGATTTCGTGTTACAGAATTGACGTTCACTTTTAACCGAAGACATAAAAGACTTGTGTAACCAAAAAGATGTATAAAATGAATTTTGTAAAAGCGTACATAAAATTTACAAATATTTAACAACCAACAGACACCAGGGCTGTTGACTGTTGTTCATCAGCAAAACCTGGAATCAGTTGCGTCAAGCTATAAGATAGAACTCATGGACATATTAGACTGGACATTGAAACTTTCCACAACGTGTTGGAAATTTAGAAGTAAAAAATCAAACATTAAAATATTTATTTTGCCCCCCCCAAAAAAAAATGCTTATCCGAAGAACTGTCGGTCAGTATAATCGTTTAAATATCTTATTGAAAATGTGGCTTCAAAAATATTGACAGCAAAACATTTTTCTTTAACATGGTTTTTAAAGCATGACATATAATAATTATTGCAAGACCATCTCATGTCATTTAGAGGTCGACAATCTACTGCATAAGAAAATTGCTTTTGCTGGAACGTTATAAAAACAAATTTTTTTGATATTAGACTGTCCTTAATTGCTTGCCCTATCAAGCTTGTGAGGTCGCCTGTTTATTCAAATGAAACATTAGCACAGCTTTTATCAGATCCCTGCAATAATCTAATTATCTTGCAATATTGTTGCTTAATTACCTAGTTTGCGATTTCAAACCTTTATCACAGTATTATAACTTGAATGAAAAATTCGAGACCACCAATCGTATAATTATACTTATCTGGTTTGTAACTCTGTAATGCTCATGCCTACTTATAATACATACTTGGAAACTTAATCAACCTTTAAATAACGACAAATACTCAACAACTCTGACCACGTAATTTGTCTGAAATATATCTGATAAGTATGATATCCAATAGAGAACTCAGTTTGGTTAGTCTACCACCCGGGTCTTCCTTAATTGGAGCATTATGAGTAGGAAAATGAAAATGAAATAGCAAATGTATTGACTTTTGTCAAATACAAATATTTTTTAATCATACCCATCATAATTATAATGTCACAACCAGATTCCATCAAAAATGATTGGTTGCCACACATTCAGTACTCCACATTTCACATTCCTTATATGGTCTTGAAGCAATGAGTGGCTTCATAAAAACTCAGCATATTTATTTGTGCACTGAACAATGTTGTTTACAATTCTTTCAATTATGAAAATTTTATAGACTGAAAGTGAGTAGGTGATGTCATCAAGAATTATTTTCATCACAGTTTTACCAGTAAATTGAAACTCTCGATACAGTTGAGAATTACCATCCCATTCTTTATTACAATTTTGTCATAGTGCAACAACACTATGATGCTTTCCATAGATAACAGGTACACTAGATACATTTCCTCCATCACTCATATCATCAGTATAATTTTCATCTTCTTTATCAGTATTATAATTATCATTATTTAAAATTTCAGCAGTAGTTACGTTATTTAAATTCATAAAGATGCTCTGTTTAACTGAAGAACTGTGTTACTTGACACCTAGTCTAAAAATCCAAAAGACATCCTTTGGAGATAGCATGACCGTCAAAAGGAGTCCTTTGAAACTAAGAATTAAGAAAAAACTTGTTTATTTCATAGTTTTGTACATATTTTCCATTATTTTGGGTTCCTTGAAAGATTTAGATATAAAGTTTGTTCTATTCTTTGATAATGTTACGTGCACATCAATTTAATGGTGAAAATGAATGTGTAGCCTAAATATCTCATTAAACATAAAAAAAAACTTTTGAAATATATATATATATATGTATATATAAATAATAATAAGTATAAATATATATAAATAAAAAAAATTACCTTATTGCAAATATCTGCAAAACAGCCAGACTCTTCTTTATAACTTTTAAGCTCGTTTTGTGTAGGCGCTATATAAATAAAAAATTGTATGTCAGCTAGTGAAACAAAACGTTGAATAAATAATTTTAGAGAATGGATAATTCAAAACTAAAGACTATTTCAAATTTTTTTTTCCCATACATTTTCCATTCATATTCTCTATAACTACACTCTAAAATTTTTTTTTCATATTAAAATATAATTTTCAGAAAATTAGATATCCATCACACATCATTTTATTAGAAAGTATCAATAGTGGTGTGATTTCCAGCAATTTAATTGACTTATATTTACTCATAAACTTGCAAACATTTCTGTAATACTTTTAAAGATAAAATAGTAGCAATTTGTCTGTTATGTATATCTCTTTTTAAATATTTCATTTTGACAAATAAATAAATAAACAAATGTTTTCATTATTTTTAATTTAAAAATTAAGTTTCGTTCGTTTTGCACATTTTTTTCTTTCGTTAATTTTTTCACAGTTAATTTTTTAAATGCTCAAAAGGAGTTCTTTGAATTGCCGTTTTTGTATGAATTTTGGTCGTATTAAAAGAATCATGTTAAATTTTTGGTTTATACAATGGTTCTCATTTCCAGAAAATGCCGTAATAAAATATTAGGAAAAATTTTGTTTTGCATCTTACATATACATGCCGTATACACGCTATTACACATATACATTACAATACATACATACATTACATTACCATCGTATTTCACATTTTTGTTTAATTATTAGTTATTATTTTCAAAGAAAAAAAATAAAAAAATAAAAAAAGGTATAAAGTAAAAAAGTTTCGGGTATGACAGTCGCTGAATAAGACAATTGAAAAAAAATATAAAAATAACTGATTAAAAACTCCACAAATAATTAATAAAATTAAGAATGCTTTTCAAGAAAAATCAAAAAAGCAAATTTAAAAAACTATTGAAAATATATTTTATCATTCTAATATTTTTTTTGTGAAAGTGAAACACTTTGAAAGTTAATCTACTTAAAGAAAGAAGCTTCATTTTAAATGACTAAAAAACTTTTCAAGCATTAACCTGTACGGAACAATAGCTAGCTTAGAGTTATATTAAAGTGAACCTCCTCATTATGGCCAAAGATATATTTAAGAGATTAATAGATAAAAGTTTATTTATAAAAATTTATTGACCTTCGCCTGACGTATGGAAAATTCTAAAGTAAAAGCTTTGGACTGGCTATTTCTAAGCAAAAAAAAATAAATTCGCTTTCAGTTATATAAAAGTGTAAAAGTCCAGCAAAGGCTCATCTTTTAACTCTTCATAAAATATTCGCCAAAAAAAAAACAACAATAAAGATAATTTTTGGAAGAATTGAATAAATAAATAAAATATGTGCTATTGAACTGTGTTATTGTTCCAGACATATGTATAACGATAAAATGTAAAAAGTCTTAAAAAAAACGTCTAACAAATAAAAAAAATGAAAATGAAGTTGAAAGAAATTATGATTACTTGGCAGGCAATTTTTTTTCCTCCAATGTTTTGAAACTGTCTCAAGTCTATTATTAGAAGTCATTCAAAGGTTGAAAATGGCCTTCAAAGTGAAAACCTGCAAATCCCAAAATATTCCTGGACTGGGATATTTTCATTACATTGAAATCCCAAAAATTTCCAGCAACGGCATGCAAAGGCTTAAGGCTATCAAAAGCCATGTTCCAATCAGAGTTAGCAATATATCACCATCTTAATTTGATTTCATCTAAATCCATCTATCTAAATCTATCTTTCTATAACAAGGTGTCAAATACATTCAAAACAAGATTTCTGCGTAAAATATTTGAACATGATAATTTAAAACCCTTTGAAATTAAACTTGAAATGCGATTTTCCATGGTGATTTGTGAATAGGTCTGATCTCCCAGGATTATCAAATCTCCATATTCTCTTATCAAATTATCCTCCTTTATTCTTTCCAAGAGACCCTACCAAATCAACCCTCTAATCTGAATAACATCTTTGATGTTATGATGCTTGGCAGGCTTTTAATTCATTTGAACTTTAGTTTTTTAACTATTATCATGTCATTCCTTTTCAAACAATCACAATCTTCGAGTTTCACTACCCATGTCTTAAGTACAAGTTTCATGCAACTTACTTTTACCTTTACACTCTACAAATAATAATCTTATTCATACCTCTTTTACTAACCAGCATGTCACCTAAGTGACAGAAGTTATTAATTAAACCTAGTGAGTCGCCACACTACACAACTGAAGCTGAAAATACTGCAATGTCTATAATCTCACCATTGCAACACTTTCACATACAAACTCAATGTTAGTTCTTAACCATTCTGTAACACTGTATTCTATGTGCTCAATTTTTACAATTTTTAGTCTGGTAAAAAATAGAGTTACTATCCTTTCCTGTAAATTTATGACTTCAATTTCTAGTTACAGGGCCAATTTGGCTTCACTGTTGCTGATCATTGCTGTAGTTGTTTTTGCTACATTCACTTTCAACCATTTTTCTTCAATTCTATTCCTCAACTTATCAGCAAATTCTTCCAAAGAATCTACTATAAAAACCAATTCATCTGCCTACAATAACTCTTAGTTTCTCAATAAATACTTTTATCAACACCCGACTAATATCCTTTTCAAATTCTCTTCTTTTCCTGTTTTTCAGTAAACACTGACTATGTTTACCATTCCATTACCAGTCCTGCCTATGTAAAGTTCTATTTTTATCCACTCACATACATTATCAGTGACTATTCCAGAAGACAATTTCTCTAAGCGTCCCAAATGGTAATATAGATGTTTATCTGACACTTAAAGATACTAGAGTGTCCTTGTCCTTGTTGTGTTGAAAAAAAGTTTGCGTTTGATACTTCCTTCTGAAATCTTTTTATTACTGCCCAAGAAGTGTCGAATAAACGCTGATCATGTGTAGAGGTTGAAAACTTATTTGATTGCCTAAATTGTGTTTCGAAGACGTTGACCAAGTATTGATGTGAAAATAAATAAATTA
>JAUZNK010048712.1:0-16200 GCA_035046665.1 Euphysa ruthae
ATGTATTGGTTATATTTTACATTTTTATTGTTTCAGACAAATTCATTGCATTCAAAACATTCTTAGATGAAAAATTTGACAACCAGGTGTCACTTGAATCACGCTTTAAATTTCCAATGCTTAAATCCTATGTTCAGGGGAATAAGGTACGTTATTTTATGTTCGGGCAGGCATGTTTTGAGAAATAACAAAAAATTTAAATTTATTTTGTTTGAATATAAAATTCCGTAATCAAGCTTTTTCGCGAATTTGTCAGATATTAGCGTAGAGTCTGAGCCGCTGTCCAACAATCCAGATGATCCTGATTGATTTTCCATTACTATTGAGCATCACTGGAGTTACTCGAAGATGTATGTCTTTTACTAGAAGATTTTCTTGCTTCTTTGAATTTAGTTTGCTGATACGTGCTATTGTTTCGTCCTTTGTTGCATTGTCTTTGTAAAACAATGTATGATGTACCTCATTGCAACCTTCCTCAAAAATTTGTACTTTGATTTAAAGTCCCAACAGTGTGCTTATTGGAGAGGCAGTTTCGGCACAACTTGTTTTTTTTCACTAATTCTCTTCTTTGGTCAACAGTTTTTGTCTCAAGTTTTTGCCTCTTGTCACCTGATGCGGTCCTTTACAATTGAAACATTTAAAAAAGGTATTTTATGATCAGCTAGTGATGCCTTGCTGTTGGTGGATGGACTGGGTCTGCTTTCCTTACAATTTCAGCTAAGTGGTTGAAACATATTTGGAGATGGTCCTCAAGCCATTTTTTGAAAACGATAAGATTTACACTCCTATTTACTTGTGTGCTATCTTTCGTGAAGTTTAAAAAATTTTGCCACAAATAAAATGGTAAACAAAAAATGGCTTTTGTCAGATTGTCGCTTGAATATTTTGTAGCAAATATACATCAGCTATGAATTGTTTAGTTTTATTTCTTGATGATATTGCCGTAATGCTACACTCATTATTGATTTTTACTGGTGACCTTTTAAACACTGTGCTTAGACATTAGTGTGCTATAACTAACAGCATTCAAAAATTTCTCTTGATGGTTTTCAATGCTGTGGCGTAAAATGTACTACTGCATCTGGCAGCCTGGAATGATTTTTTAGCTTCATTGTCTAGCATAGAAAATAGTCGCATCATTTTAATATTGTTGTCAAAAGATTTGTTTTGAATGTTCTCTTGTGTAAAAAATTTCTATAAACTCTGGCAATTTATCTGGGCTGCCATCAAAATGCACTAATGGTATGAGCGGCAAATGTTCTAGTTGTAGTGCACCCTTAGCCTCAATTTTGAACTTCTGTTTGAATTCTGTTTACTGAAATTTTATAAAATTGTAAATTTTTTAAAGGAGGGCACAAATAAGATTTTGTTTCCATAATGCTTTCTTCAGATTTATTTTAAGTTCTGTTTTGCCTTTTCTGTTTGAATAGAAATAGAGTTTGGTGTAACGTGGCAGTGTGATTGCGTGGAGGACTTTAGCGACTAACTAATGACACTCTTATCGCACTCCCTTTCGGATTTGACTAAATCTGGTTTTTTTTTTTTGTGCTTCTCCAGTTTCGTCTTTTAATCGCTTTAAACCTTTATGCTGTTATAACCTATTACGGAATTTTATATGCAAATAAAATAAAGATGGATTTGTTGTTATTTCTGGACTCAAAATTTTATGTTCATGGGAATAAGGTACGTTATTTTATAGTTATTTTAAAAGCAGAGCAAGATAGTTTACTTTAAGAGGAAACTTTAAAATAAGAAAATTATTTATTTACAATGACCAAAATCTTTTTTTTTATGGTGCAGATGATCTATTTGGCTATAATGGCAGACTGGTGTGTGAATGTGATAACAATTTTAAATTGAATAATTTTTCATTAGAAATTTTTTACTTTGATTTTACCCTTCATGATTCTTTAAGATTTTTTTTTGTCTGGAATTCCCATAATAGTTATGTGTGTAATTTGCATGATGGTATCATTATGGCTTTTAACAATTAAACCATTTCAAGCAAAAGTATTTTTTGAGTTGTGCGAGTCCAGCGTTATTAAGTATTTTGTTGTAAAGATGCTAAATACTTTTTCGTTTATTTTTTTTACTTTTATACTTTTTTGTTTCAACATTAAAAATCCCAGACCCACATGCTTGCATGTGGGTCTGGGATTTTTCATTTGCTGGATATATCACGTATTCTGGATATTTTTTATTCATTTAGAAATTCATTATTTGAAAATAAATTTAATGCAATTAAAACATTTATATTCATCCATAGCTTTGATGATTTTTATGATATTTTGTTTGATAGCCCTAAACCTTAATTTTTATTGAATCCTTTAAAAGACGTTAGCTTATCAATTCACTTTAAAGTAAAAAATATTCTTTGTTTATTTAATATTACTTTTCAGAGAGAACTTGGTATAATAATCTCGCTCACAAACACCAATCGCTTCTATGATCGATCAGTTATTGAAGGTGCTGGTGTCAAATTTTGCAAAATATTTTGTCGTGGGTAAGTAAATTCAAATTAAATTTTATATAAGGAGATTTTTTAAATCTTGATTTATTGTCTTTGTCAAAAAAAGTTATATTTATTGTCCAATTTGCAATTAAAATTTTTATTGTTATAAACTAATGGTAGGTATTGAACAGCTTGACAGGTAAAGAATATGTTTTTTGTTTAATTTACCACAAAAAAGATTGAGATAGTTTTTAGAAATTTTTTTCTCATAAATAGCCCTATTCCACAACATTTTGCTTTAAAAGAAAGTGCCTTACGTTGAAATATTTTTAAAAATTTAATAAGAACACCAACATCAAAAAGAAAGCAACAGAAAAAAGGGAGTACCATCAACTCAGCCCATTGCTGAATTACCAACCAGGTCCATTTGTTTACAACCAACTCGGTACTGCTCTGTAGACACCTTTACAGATAGGGTTAGGGTACGAAATGTCTGATAGGTTAAAACAACTTACACTACATACAGTGACATAGGTTTAGTGTATGAAATGACTAATAGGTTAAAACGACTGGCATAGCCCTCATTATTGATAATATTGTTCGCTTGTAAATAATTAAATATTTTTAGTGTATTTTAGATGCCATTTTTTTTCTCGATTGCTCTCAATACGCATGCACAGCAGACTTCCCTTAAACTTTAGGCTGAGTTAGTAGCAAACACCAGAGCTGCCAGAATCTTCAACGTTACAAGAAATTAGAATTTAATTTAATAAATTAGAACTGCAAATAAAACGAGGAGACGGGATTATAGAATTTAATTGAAAATAGCGTCTTTTTCATTCAAACCCTTAAAAGCAAAAAAGAGCTTTGAAAAAAAAAAAATTTAGCTTAGAAAAGCTATAAATATTAACAACATCCTGAGAATATCAAGTTTTCAATTTAAAAAAAATGGTTTTTTCGGCTTTATTCCAATTTCTTTTTGTAGGGCAACAAATACTCCTCATGCATATGACTTAGATTATAATATTTCTCTTATAAATTCAGTTATTTCTATTAATGCGGTCGAATGTTGTAGAAACCGTACTGATTTTTGTATACAAATTTAAATTGCTATTTTTTTGATTATACAGGTGAGAGTGCAATATTTTCGTAAAATTTTTCTAATGTTAGATAATATGGACATTGGATGATAATTGCTTTGGTCAAGTTTTATACCCTTTTTAAATATTGGTGTAACTTTGGCTACCTTAAATAGTTCAGGGTAAATACCTTGAGATTAAATAAATTGTTAAGGGTGGTAGTAAAATGCTTAGAAACATGTGTGAGCTTAAGCTGGGAAGTCGATAAACTGTTTGTGCCAGTGCTTTTTCCAAGTTTTAAGAAAAACACAAAGCAGAAAAACTTTTTCAGTGGTTGGATTAATCAGAACCCCTTCGAAGAGCCTTATCACCTCATAAGCCTCATAGCTAAATTTTCGTCTAAGTAACCTACCAGGTGTGAACATTAAAAAAAATATAAAAATTACCTTGTAGGCCAGGGGAATACATAGTCAGACCTGGATTTATGCACTCAAACCCAGACCCTTCAACTCTCAACTAGTAATCTCCGAAAAACCTCATTTTCACCACATAAGCCTAGTGGATGAAACTTATCAGATTGTACTATAACAAAAAACAAAAACCTATAAAAATTTCCAAGGGGTTGGGCGAGTCAGGCCCCACTCTCTCGAGGTAACATTGCAGGTGACTATTTTCACTCCATAAGCCTTTTATCTAAATTTTTGTTTAAGAAAAACTGGTTATGAGCATTATAAAAAAAAACTTACCTTGTAGGCCGGGGGAATATATAGTCAGACATGGTTTTGTGCTCTTGAACCCAGTCCTTTCAACAAGTGATCTCCAAAAAATCTCATTTTCACCCCATAAGCTTCAAAGATGAAACTGGGTCTGATTTAAGTGTAACAATATGTAGTTACAAAATCAAAAAAACTTAATGCATTTCTGGGGGTTTCTTTTAAAGTACCGTTTTGGGGAACTGTAGCTGTACATGCCTTCTGCATAAACATTTTATATGGCATGGACTTTCTATTTGATCATAGAAGGTTCATGAAAAATTTTATGCTTAAATAAATTATATTTTAACTTTAACCTTAACGTTTATCAATAAACTTGGTTGAGCAATAAACAATATATTTACGCTTTTAATTTTATTATTTACAAAAAAAGTTATCGTATCTTCTTTTTGACTGTGCTTCTGATCCGTGCTTCTTTTCTTTTAAAAATAACATATATGTTAAACACTTAAAAATATATGATCCAGTAAGACAAACTTATGACCTTGTTATATCATTTTATAATATTTAAATTTATCATACATTGTTTAAACAATGTTAAGTTAGTGGCTATTCTTCTTCAGAGCTTTCTTCGTCACTCTCAAAGTCAAGATCGTTCTCGCTGTTCATGCCCAATGCCTCATCAGAATCATATAATATTATAAAATCATATTTTTAGCAGAGTAGAAAACAAAACAGCAAAGACATAGTTAATGAAAAAAAAAGTGAATGAATAATATTTGTTAATAGTTTTAATGGCAGATTTTTTTAAACCTTGGCCATCTCAGGTTAAAAAGAACGATCCTCCTTAAAAAGTAGACCAACGCAAACAATGATAGGAGAAAAATACTAGGTCACAATCAGCACAACCGGCTTGGTTGAAAAAGTTTGAATGGCTTGAATACAACAAGCTTACTTATCTTTATACCAAAATTTCAAAACATATCAATGAAATAAGAAACAAACATGTTAAAGAAGGCTTGTTGTCCTTGGAATCAATAACTGAAGTAATGGTTTGTAAACATTGTCAAAATAAACATTATGACACAGTGAAACTAACTAAAGATTATATACAAAGCATAAAGGAAATAAAATCCAAACCTTTTATATTTGGAGCATTTTCATTTGGAGTAGAGAGTCTGCAGTTTTGCTGTAAATCAAGCAACACCGGCCATAGCTTGGCTGCTTCTCAAAGTTTGAGCATTGCACTCAAAAGAGAATGCTAAAAAATTAAGTGAAGCTCAAAAAATCACGACGATAATCTCGTTGAAGTGGAAATAATTAAAAATGAAGTAGATGAGCCTGGACAACTTATCTCCGTACAAAATGAAGAAGACATTGATGAGACTTCTGAAAATGAGTTAAATATCGATATTACTTTGACCAATATTGAAGTAGATGATAACATGGTGGCAAGTTTAAAGACACTGCTAATGGTAGGGGTGACAACAGATGTAGCTAGCATTTTCGTTGGGTCGAAAAATAGTTCAGAAAAAGTTAAAAAAATTCTGTAAGAAATACGTTATTGGGATCATTGCTTATCACAGAATTCAACTCACTGTTAAATTAGGAGTTTTTAATACTCTTGCAAATTTTTTTGAACAACTATTTGTATTTCACAACACATCTGCTGTTATAAGTAGTACCTACAGAACCTTTCTTGATGTTTTGAAGATAAAATGTAAGTATATAATAAATTTGTTTAAAAAGTTTTTAGACACAAAATATTGTTTTAGTGTTCATACATTTGGCAAAATTTTAATTATAGAACTTTTGTGATCTTTTATTTACATTTTGATTCCATTTTATAATATTAAATTAACGTGTAGTGTTTTAGCCATTTAATAGATTTTTAAATTGAGTAACATAAGTAGGGCACCAAAATCGTGATTGCTTTTTACTTATTTTCGTATATAGTCTTTCCTGATTTTGTGCATGAATGTCAGCAGACAGAGGGGTTGTGGGAAAAAAATGATGTGGCCTTCGGATTTATACCAAAAACTCTCATTTTGGCTAAAACAACCAAAATGCACTTATCAGGAAAAGAAAATATTTGCGTGCGTCTACTCTTTTCTTTAGATATGCTCCTAACTTGGCATGAGTGAATTTTCAACTAATATTTTTATTCAACTGTCCTACTAACATTTCAGGTCTATTGTCAAATGCATGTCCAAATTATTGTTGTTATTGTTGATCATGATGAATACAAATTTGATTAAATTATTCTAGGCAAAGCGATGTAATTTGTGTGAACGGAACTAGATGGATTGCGCATATGTTAAACAACATGGAAAACATAATAAATGGGTTAGAGCCCCACAATGCGGCTTATACAATAATAACTAATGAAGCCATTTATAGTTCTGCTCAACAAGCAACGGTCAAATTCTTTTTAAAGAAATTATCTAACTCTACCTTTCTAAGTGTGATACCGTTCTCAATTGATATCTGCAGAGCACTGGCATTACTTTCAAAGGTATCACATTTCTCTATGTTGTTGGAAATAGAATTAATACTGTAGATATATTCCTTATAAATAGTCGCACATACAAATCGTTTAAATTTATGGTTGTTAAATGTAACTAAATATACAGTTTAATTGTACCAAAACAAATAATGAAGAACGATGAATGAAACTATTCTTACTAGATTAT
Organism: Euphysa ruthae; assembly: GCA_035046665.1. Classification (NCBI taxonomy): domain Eukaryota; kingdom Metazoa; phylum Cnidaria; class Hydrozoa; order Anthoathecata; family Corymorphidae; genus Euphysa; species Euphysa ruthae. Next base: position 6,938 of record JAUZNK010048712.1, read on the forward strand.
GACACTCTCCCCTTTTGATATGAGCTATATTTAGTTTTATGGGTGTTTTCAGCTTTTGCGTGAAATGACGAATTAAATTTATCTGGGCAGTAGCCCAACGGACGTTTCTAAGAAGTTTCCCCCAGAAAAATTACCCCCAAAAGAAAATTATTTAAGGGTTTGAAGTCAAGGTGTGGGTGACCAATAGGGTTAAGCTTTGGGGGCAATTATCTAAGGAATAATCATCTGTATCTTCATTTTTACTAGTAAGAAGGATTTTTATTTGGGAAAAAGGATGCATACAGAACTATTCATTTTCTTTTTTTTTATAGTTTTATATATATAATATAAAAACATTTTGAATATCTTTAGGCTACTCAAGAGAAATATGCCACCGTTTTTGGCGTAAATAATTTGTTGGAAGCATGTTTGACTAGCTTACATCGCTTTAATGAGTAACCAGGCTCTGGATACTATTGGAAGAAATGCCATATATTTTGATGCTGTCAAACCAACAGTATCCAAGCAAGATCGTGTTAAGTTCATTGAAAGTTTGATTTTATAAATTCAAGCTCACTGTTGTTTCAGTTGTTTTCAAAGAAGCAAAACTACTGCTTGATATCAATTTGTGGAAAGAAAGCGATTTCTTTTTAAACGGTGCCAACAAGATTTCATCAACATCTATTTATGACAATGAAGTATCTGTCTTATTTTGGCAAATTAAGAAGGCGTCGATGTTAGAAGTATACCATGTGATTGGTTCAACCTAAAAACAATGGCTAGATGGAGTAAGGTAACGAAACCATCTCCCCCACAATCTTGGTAGCAAATTGGTGCAAGATTATCATTAACACTGATAACTTCGAAAAAATAGTTTTTTGTCTGCTGATGCTGAACATGATTTTTATGCTGCTCTTTTTTAGCCCTTGGAACTGTTAAAAATACAATTAAAAGCAAAGATTGAAATTAGCAGATTTTAAGGCAGATTGCCGCAATGAACATAGGTTATTAAATCCAACAAGTCACAGTAAAAGTGGTCAATCCAGAGCTAAGAGAATTTTCCATATGAAAGCGACTCATTCAAAATCAGGGCCTAAACCAAAGCAACAAAAAGTGATGCCAGTATTTATTATTTAGTATTTCTCAAGAATAACATGAATAGAGCTTCAGGACAATCACTTAAGTAACGACAATTTCTTATGTTAAAATATTTTTTCTTGACATCATAATGTAAAAAGGCTTATCATACGTAGTTTTATGGTTGCTTTCATTTCTGACTCTCTTCCAATTCCAATGTTCACATATTAACTACAACAACTTCACTGGGCGTATGAAAATTATATGTTTCACCACTGCCATATTGTCTTCACTAGCCGTTATATCCAATGTCTTTGGGAAGGGCGTTTGATTTGAAGGACATCTTGTAACAACTTGAGAAATAAAAGTGATGCAGTAGTGGTTGACACCTTGCTGGAAGCATTTTGGCAGCGCGAATATAAAAAATTAAGAAATTCAAAAAAGTCACATTTTTAGGTGTCTGATTTCCTAATTTGTGTCTTTTGGGCCAAAGATACATAATTGGCCATAACATAATATAAAAGTGATACAATGGTTGTTAAAACCTTGTTGTAAACATGTTTACAGAATGAATATAAAAAAAATAAAGAAACTCAAACAAATTCAAATTTTAAGGGGTCTGGGACCAAATTTTCTAAGTTGGTCAGTTTGGGTCAAAAATACATTATTGGCTACATAAATTTGAGAAATAAATGTGACATAATAATAGTAGTTGAAACCTCGTTGCAAGCATGTTGGCAGGATGGATATAAAAAATGAAGAAATTCAAAAAAAGTGAAATTTTCAGGGGTTTGAGACCAAATTTCTTAATTTGAGTACCTTGGTCAAAAAATACGCATATAGATGAATCGTATCAACTAGATTAGTGTTTTGATCTCAGTCTTTCTGGAAAGCTTTGATCTGATACCACGGAGAATTTTATTGTTACTTTCTAATCAGTTTGTGTAAAGATGGCGTGAGACTAATTTTTACATGTTGAAACCTTCATAAAAAGGATGTCGCTCGATTTTTTTTGTTAGGAGACAAAACAATACATTTTCTAAAAGAATATATTGTAAAGATTTGAAAAAAATTTGTCTGCAATTTTTCTTTGATTTTGGCTGTATATTTCACAGACCGAAATAAGGGTCGTTTTTCTTGACTTGCAGCTTTATTTTAAATGCATTCAATTACAGTGTAAAAAGGAAATAAGGGATAATTTCATATTTCAAATGGGAGAACTCCATATCATCTTTGCCGTTTTAAAAGTTCTTGGAAAGTTGATTGATGGTAGTGATTTAGACGATTGACTCCAAGAAGCTGGAATTTATGGAAGTACCACACTAAGACAGATAAAAGATGGCAAACATCTATATCGTGGGATTGAGGCACATTTCATATTATACTTATCTCTTTATCGAAAGTATATTTCAAAACTACTACAAAACAACCCAGATACAACAATCTTCTTGAAGCAGTTTCAAAATTTACGGTAATACAAGAAACAATTAAAAACGACAAAAAAGAAACAACAGAAACATTCTTAATATTTTTCTAAATTGGTAAAAATACAAAATACAAAATGCATTTGATGAAAATTTGAAAAACCAATCTAAATTTCAACAAAACTACATGAAGTTTTTGAAACATTGCTGTTGTTTCTACATGATAGTATTCAGCAATTACATTTAGCCAGACTACACCAACTAAATAAATATTTCTTTGCTTATGACATGTTAATCTGCGCAAGACTTACACCAATTAATTTTTCTCTGATGTATGACTTACAGAAAAACGATGGAAGTGTAAATATTTGAATGGTGGTAGATTTTCAGTAAATAAATCGAAAGTTGCATTTATAGCATTGGGTGCCCATCATGCACACGAACAAGAAATTAGGACAATGAAAGTCCATAGAGGGATAATAGGCATCGCCACCAATCAGCTAGCTTTAGATCAATAATTTCTGATAGGTCCAGCAATGGTGAAATCATAAATGATTTTTAATCCCTTTTTGATATAGAAAATGCATCTGAAAAAGAAAAACACTACCAGCTAACTAGAGGAACAAACAAATGTATCACCAAAAATATTGAAAAATTAGTGGTATTCGAACATAATTTAGATCATCACGAAGAAGTTTTCAATATCATTACAAAAAAAGTTCTTCCAAAAGCTATGGCAGAAAAGTTTCTTGACCATGATAACGAAGGAGAAAAACGCTTAGTGGCATATATAGATGAGCGGGTAAATGGAGACATTTAAATTTGGGAATCCTTAAAAAAGACAAAACTGCCAACACTTGCTATTAATATAAAGTCAGAGATGGTAAAGATTAATGACAAGGGGATCAATTTAAAAGAAGAAAAAAAGTCAATGACACGATTCATAATTGCAGTTCGAACAAGACCTGAGCTTGATCTTTGTCATTGCCTTGGAGAGTTTGAATTCTGCGTTGTTCCAAAATCTTTGTTTCATGTTGACGGGAGGTTGCTATCAACAAGTGATAAGTCAGTAATTGTGCGAGAAATAGAAAAATTAATGCTGCCAAAAGACAAGCCTTTTGACAACCCTACTCCAGATGTTTATAGTAATATGTGATGGAATGGCGATTGCTAATCATCAAAGTCTGCAAACATAAAAACTTTTTTGGATTATTCAACCGAATTTGTAAATAGAATAATATGAGATCGGAGCAATTTTTGTGAAATTCAAGTTACTTTTGATCAGTTTCAGGAAGACTCATTAAATTCTAAAACAAGAACCATAAGAACCCAAGGAGTAAAAGTTCAGTATAAAATTGCCGATAGCACTTACTGTCTCAACTGCTAAGTTTTTATCTCATATTTCGACAAAAATTGATCTCACCGTTTATCTATGCAAGAATATCTCAAAATCAGTAAACCTTATGTATTGGTATCTAATAACAAAGAAAGTACAAACATTGCAGGTTTTAATGAAGATTTACAAGCTCATTTTCACAAAGAGACTGATACATTAATGATATTACATGCTGTTGATATTGAAAAACGAAATCCTTTCACACAGCTTTATATTTTCAGATGTATTTCTTCTACTTCATTATTATAAACCGTTATGCATCAATACAGTATTTCAAACAATTTCATTGATATTGTCATAGGAGACGCATATAAAATCATAGTAACATCATGAAAATGTTCTTCGCTACTTGACTTCCACTCATTTACTGTGTGCGATCAGATGGGTAGATTCCACGGTTATTCGAAACCTTATTGGAAAATCCTAATGAAGTCGAGCCTTTCAATTATTGAAGCTTTATTAGTTTAGGTGATGCAAAAATCGATATAAAGAGTTCAATGTATGTGCAAGCGAAACAATTTGATATGCATTGAAATGTCTATTTGTGAAGAGTGTACAAACGACAAAGATGAGAAAAAAGATAATTTAAGTGACACTGATTCAGAAGACACTGGTATAGAAGACAATTAAATAATATTTCAAATTTGTGTTTTATTTACAAACCACATGGAATATGTAATTTTAATAAAAAGCTGACGTATGCATTGTATTTTAATATTATTAATTTTGTTAAAAATTTATTTTTAAAAAAGTGTGATGATGGAATATTCTAAACCCCTCTCTAAAATATCACAAAAATAAATTGCATTGGATGCGTTTTTTTTTAGTTATTTTACGGACTAAAATCTGCTCTGCAAAATACACATTTCTCAAATTAGGAACATGGGATTATCGAATTAATTAGAAATATTAAAATGGATGTATTTATAACTTTTATATCATTAAACTTGATGAAGATAGGATATAACTTAATTGATATTATTTGTCATATCTGTAAATTTTATTTTCCGGTCTGTAAAAGAGACCTTCATAAGAAAAAAAAAAATTACGGACATATTTTTTTAAGATCCTTAAACTATAACCCTTGACAAAACATACAGTTTTTGCTTCTAACAAAAAAATTGAGCCATGTTATGGTTCAGCCCATACTTAATCCATGCGTTTTTCAAATGCTGATATATCTGTCTTGTTTTTGAGGAATAAATATAAGTTTATGCAAAACTTTATATTTCTGAACTTTGAACTTTCTCTTGGAACTAAGAGCTGAAAATTACTGACAGGTGGAGGGCATACTCCTCCATTATACCATTAAACTGCAATGGAATTTCATCAACAATATTATATTTTATTATATTATATTTTCTTGAGAATGCAATAATGCATGAGTGACATTACCAGTTGTTGTGGTTCCACCTTTACCAGATGCATCAGGAAAATCCCATTTAATTCCACCTTCACTTTTAATTTTCCACTGTATTTCTGCAGTTGCTTTCTGACCAGTCAAAAACGACTGCTTTAACATGAACTGCTGTTTTCATGAAATGGTCAAATATTCTGTAATTTCGTCATAGAAGAGTGAGAATGACTGTAACAATTCACCAGGTTCCTTTCCCACTTCCCTATTTAAAGATCAACTGGTCTGTGTGTTTTAGATGCATTTGGTGTAAATTGGTGCAAACTCTTTCCATACCAGAGACCCAATGTTAGAATTTATTTTGAAGGGGCAGAACATTGTGAGAATCATGTTGTTGGTATTATCATTTTTCAGTTGGTTAGTTGGTATGACTACCACTTTCATCAAATCCAAATTTAATGATCATTGTTAAATTGGTGGAGTCAATTTTTAGGCATGGTTTATTTCAATTGCTGGGACAGTTATGACTTACTATTGACAGTGATAATTTTTTAACCCTTATTTCAAGATAAAACCCTCAAACTTAAGTTACAGCTAGATGTTTAGGTCAAAAAACTAAAAACAAACTGATCAAAAAGCAAAAAAAAATGCCAAAGTTCTCCAATAGAAGTTCAGTTGCTTCTATATTGTCAAAAATTCTTGCTTAACCTTACTATTGGAGACTGTTTTTAATCTTTTACCGGTCAAATATCAAAATCTTGCAATAAAAATTTTTGAAAATCAAGCAATTGCAAGCACAAAAATTATATAAAACCCTCTATATGGAGAAAAAGTAGTTATTTTCCATCATATATATACGTAACACTTTTAAAAAATTTGAGTTTGACTGTAAATGCCCAATAAAAAATTAATAAAACTATATTTTGTGATGTGACCCAAATCAGGAAATTAACATATTTGTGACAAAGCTCTACATAAAAAACCAAAATATCAGGATTTTCAAACTGAAGTGACTTTAGTTAGCAATGAGATATTAAGAAAAATTTGTTTTTCTGTTGAACTAGAAGCTATCTGAAATATGTTAAAAATAACTGTTGAAAACTAAATTTACCAAATGTTCCAGCCTACTGTGGACCTTGTACATGTAGCATGTATCTCCACAATTTGCATATAACGTCTTGTCTCAGAGTATTTCTGTCATTTAATCATTGTTCCAGTTGGTTCTAAGTGCTTTAACAGTGTCGACTTGGTGTTTCAACATTGTAACATCTACAACACTAAGTGATAACAGGGTTGGTGTCAATGGATATTTTAACATCTCTGAAATATCTATCTTCTTAATAAGTGAAAAAGATGCTGCCAAAAAAATCTTTCACCATACTTGCAGCAACAATGTTACCATCACAGGTTATTTTTTGGTTGTTCCCTTCACTGGCAAATGTATGCAGTTTTTTTCTTTGTATTCTCGATTTAAATTCCTTTATAAACTGTGCCCATGCTTCGATTTCATTAACATTTATAAGCATGTATGGATGGTATGGGTTTGGAAGCGCTCTTTACCTTACCAATATTGAAAAACTTATCATTTTTTAAAATGTTATTAAAGGGATTCGTTGTGTTTTGTATCATGTCTTTGATCTTTCCAACAGCTAAATTTTCATTTATTATTTTCTACTATTTTAGATCTTGAGATATGTCTTCGTTCTTTGCCATACCCAAAGCAAGTGTTGTTCTTAACAAATTTGATTGAGCTTTGTAGATATGGAAGTTGTTAATGCAGCTGTTCCTGTGTGTTGACTTATTTCATCATCTTTAATCGTTTGCTCTTGTGTTATCTATTTTCCAGGAAAACTCATGTTGTAACCAGAGTGGGGGTCAAGCAGTTTAAGTAGGTTGTCATGGTATTTAACAGTCCAGCGAACATAGTTTGGATGATTCGTTGCAAAATATTAGTTTGTTATCTTTGGTAAGCACTTAACATACTAGTCAAAATCACCTGTTAGAACACTTCTACTAAATTCATGGTAAAGATGAATCATATTGATTTAAGATATCTAATATTGTGCTGTTTGTCCATATTTACCATTTAAAATGTCCAAAACGTAAACATTGTAGTCTTTGAATACATCGTCCATTTTTTTTTGAATATGTATGTGTGTTTATATTACCATGGTCCTTTGATGAACTTTCTCAACGCACAAAATAGAGTCAATTCCATCTGAAATGAAACCATAGCTACAAAAACTTGATCAAACTTATCCAACCCCGGAAATTTTTTTAGGTTGTTTTGTTTTTGTAGTCGCATATTGTTATACTACAATCTGATGAAGTATTATCCATGAGGCTTATGAAGTGAAAGAGAGGTTTTTTTGAGATTACTAGTTGAGAGGTCTGGGTCCGAGTGCACAAAACCAAGTCTGATCATTTATTCCCCCAGCCTACAGGATACCTTTTATGTTTTTTGTAATTTATATATCTGGTATGTAACCTAAATGGAAATTGAGTTCTGAGGCTTATGTAGTCAAATAACTCGCAAATGGGCACTTTGAGGGTTGTGTGACTAATCCAACCCCCTGAATATTTTTTTAATTTCTTGTGTTTTTATAATCGTGTACTGCTATACTTCAATTTGACCAAGTTTCATCCATGAGGCTTATGGGGTGAAATTATATCCATTGGGGAAATTTTCTGGGCAGGCCTTGGCCCGAGTCTCCCAGCTACAGAGCAGTTGACAAATATCTTTCTAATATTTAGGATGTACTTATAAATTTACACATTAGGTCTTGCAAAAAAAAACTTGTATTTTATCTACTTACAAAAATTTGAATTCATTTTGTTTTTGAAATTTCGAGGTATTTGCAGCCTGAAGATTATTCATCTTAAGTTAACCTTTTGTTCTTTTATTTCGATATTTAAAATGAATATTAATATTTTATCATACGTGATGTTTTCATAAAACATAGTTAACTTGACCTTCCGGATCAATTGAAGTATCTAAACGAATGCTTTTATTTTTATTTAGTCATGGTGAATCTCCTACCATGGATCAAACTAATATGTTCATAAAGATTTGTAGCAATTTCTTTGACAAGAACCCTGGTAAAGTCATCGGTAAATTTTTATGGTGTATGAGCTTGTTGAAAATCTGTATAGATATCCCAAAATTATGAAAAATAGATTTGCTGAAATAAATCGTCAAAAAAATTAAATTAGGATGTGAACAATTTTAAAAAAAATTATATGCCCTGAATTCTTGAAATTATATATGTAATTAAGAATAAGCAAAATACCGGAAATGTTATGTGCTGAAAGCTGTGTTAATATTTTTAAGTTTTATTATAAAACAAAATGTGAACATTTTGTTTTATATAAAAAGGGGGCGGAGTGTCATTGTGTTCTAGAGTATTTTAGACCATACTTAATTATGGCAATTTTTTGCTTTTACTCAGGGCAGCATATAAATGTTATTATAGCTGTTGAAATGTATCTTCTATCCTTATCTGATCTTGCTGGTGACCCCCATTCCTTTGCAAGAACAAAATCAAGCACCTCCTTTTTAAACCTGTTTTCTATCAACACCAAAAACATATCTAAAAATCATACTATTGCTTTGGTAAATAATGCTTGTTGTTCCATTTTAGTACTGATTGCTAACTGGCTAACTGACAAAAACTTTTTTCCTCTTGACCTTGGGTAGGTGGAGCATGGGGCATTAAACAGATGAGTGAAACTCATAGTTCAGAAAGGGCTGTTAACGTGCCAAACAACAAATCAAGGGTTCACAACAAGGAGGGACTGGGAGCTCATTAATACATGTACTATATCATGGTCTTATTTGTAAATCTAAAAACTAGAAAAGCAAAAAAAAAAACAGATGTGATACAACATAAGTCGGCATGGGTTAGAGTTTCTATATAAATATGAATAAAAAAGGCAAGACAATGCCAATTAAAAACCATACATACATACATACATACATACATACATACATGCATGCATACATACATACATACATACATACATACATACATAC
>JAUZNK010048723.1:0-16198 GCA_035046665.1 Euphysa ruthae
TTCTGTGGACATTTTAAGAGTGATTTTTGAACTCCTCATGTAAAACACTGTTTAGGTACCATATTTCTGGTTGATACTTCATTTGGTTCATTCAATATTGCTGTTTCTTAAAAATCCCGGTCCAAAAAATATGCTGCAAAAAATGAAGAGTAGGTATAAATTAGCATAAATTGAAACACAATGCCTTGAGAATCCTCAGGAGTTAGGTACTCAAAATTTTCAGGATTTCCATATTTTCATAATTCCTTTATTGTGTGTGACAACAAGCCAAAACAAAAATAAGGTGACATGCTCTGGCTGATTTAACATGGAATGACCGTGTTGTGTTAAGGGATTCTTCTATTTTTAGACATATAATTTAGGTTGGGTTTATTGCTGAATTTAATTCTATACCCTGATTGACCGTCATATCAGCACGGGTCAAAACTTGGTTTTTCTAAGTGATCGTTTATTTGATCCCCTCCATCCTCCCCTTTCCTTTTTTCCTTCCCCCTTGCTTTTCCAGCACAGCCCACCATGGTAGAGGTGTGTGGAAAAATTATTGAAATTTATGTTCCTTAGATTGCTATTAAAAGGGTTTGAAGTCTTCTTTATTTTTTTTTTCTTGCATTTTACATCAGCGATATTACAAAATAATCAACTATTTTTAATTTTGTGCATATAAAAATATATGGAAAGTATGCTCGTGTATAGTGTAGCAACAGAGTGCAGCTTATGACATTAACAGATATTCAGAAACACTGTTGTATCGATTAACTTCTAGGAGCTAAACATAAGATTTTTGTATCATAGAAAAATAATCATTCAAAAGATATTGAAATAAATTATCGTTTTTACTCTATTACTGTAATGAATATTAAAATCCATAACATTTGTTTTAGTAATAATTAAACAGTTAAAGGAAGTTTAAAATTTTGTTAAAGTTTTGTATACGATAAATATCCCACAAAAGGCCTCTCTGGGAGAGTTACCCTAAGTTGGATCTTCATTCAAATGATTTTTTTTGTTTTGATAATAGTGAGATATTTTTTATAAAAATTTCACGACACTATTTAATGTAAAATATCTACGGAGGAGTGGTAATTATGAGATGTCTGCAATGTTTATCAGAAATGAAAATAAAGTTTAGCAAGAGTTTCGTCAAGAAGTAAAAACAACGATTTAATCAATTTTTTACACAAATTCAGGTCAGTTAAATAATTCAAAGGTATTGGTACTCTTCTAAACCAGCCAGTGCTCATTAAACAATGTAGTTTCCCTTGCGTCCATCGTCAGTGCTTTTCATTGGTATTTCATCGTATATTTAGTTTTCAAGTATACTCTGAAATTTTTTCTTTTGACATGGTTAAAGGGGGATTGCATTTTTACCGGAACCCTAAACTGACTTTCTATCACTTTTTTACTGGTCCAAAGGACCAGTACAAAAAGATTTCAAGGCTCAGCTTTAATTTAATTTCAAAAAGTTGTATTAAAAAATCAAACTAAAAAGTCAATTTAGATAATGAACTGCTTGTGGTGTCAAATCATATTTATATTTTGTGCATTTATAATGCTCTGCTTCCATATACCAATAAATTGACCAAAACAAAGTTCTTATTATTTACATGATAGTTTGAATTCAATGATATTCAAATTATTAAATACATTTAATATACAAGTTTTACTATAAGTTGCATAAATTTAACAAAATAATATTTTTACTTGTCTGTTCTTTTTTACAACGTATGTTTTATAATGTAAAAATAAAGCTTTTCATTTGCAGCTTAAAGTTAACCTTTGTGTTATTGGAAGCGTTCCGTAATAGTTTTATGGTTCGATATTTCTATTGTTTGAAAATAATTTTTCTTACAAATAAAAAAAACTTTTCAGAGATCATTTTGATATATAAATATTGTATAAATATTGTTATAATTATAATATAATTAAGTTTTGTATAAATAATTGATGCACACATAATTCTTCTAGGTATATAAGTATATATATTTTATTTCGCATAAAATACATCAAACATCAAACTTTTTATATAGCTTTCTTAATAGAATGTGTTTGTAGATTTTTTATATTTTTGGTTTAACTATCAATTTTCGTAAGCTTGGATACGCATTGAATATGCGTAATTATTAAGTTCTCAAACAATTTTATCATGGCCGACTTCTCGATGCAATTATTAATCATTGCAATAGTCCTTTCTCTACTTTTAGATTTGCTGTCTTATTTGTCGATTTGACCGGCCAATTTTTACTCAAATTCACAAATGTTGAAATTTTTTGCCGTTTCATTGGATCCAATATTGATAATTTAGAATCTTTGTTTAGACGTTCCTCAACAAAATTTTTGAATAAATTCATTCCAATTTCATCACACATCAGTATCTCAGTAGCAGTAGAATTGCTGATAACTTCATTTTTCATAAAGTTATGCAAGCGATTGTTTGTTATAAAAGGATTACCATTAAACTTGGTGACTGATTCAAGTTTTTTAAAATATTTTGTGATTCTTTTAGTATTTGTACCATTTAGTTCATGATGCTTTGTTCGTTAAAAATGTACTTTAGTACTGAGGGTGTCTTCCAACTCCATGACAATTTTCTTCATTTCTGGTGCATTTATGAAGAAACTTAGAAGTGCATTTTTGTTTTATGCCGCCAGATACTTTCAATCTTAAATGTTGTATGTAAAATTAATTTTGCTTTAAAGACACAGAAGTTTTTATTCATGAACTCATTCCATATTGTTGGATGATTCGTTTCCATGTGATGCATCGTTGATAAATATAGTGATAATATACTTACTGGTGCATTTTTAGATTGATGTTAACTGAGGATTTTTAGTTAATATCATTGAAAGCTTTCCAATGATATATATATATATATATATTTTTTTAACTTGCCCAATTTTATCCCAGTCATAAATATTGTTATTTTGAAATATATTTTTTTAAACTTTAACGTTAAGCAATAAAACTGCTTTCAACATTCAAATCGAGCAAATCATACAAAATTTGAACCAAAGGCCAAGACTATAATGGTAACTTCTGCAGATGCTTTTATCAGAATTTTTATGCTCTTTGCTTAACTTGTTTTTATTTTAAAAATGGTGATTAAAATAGAAATTTGGCTTAATGTTATATTTGAAAAGAATTAATTTGCTGATGTTGTGTTCACCACACCTTGTTTAAAACAAAAGCTAGTTGGGATATAGGTTAGAAGTTCTAGCTCTTTTAAAAAGGTGATGCCATAGATCTGATGATAAGCTTGAGGTTTACACTTAGAAAAGTAGTTTAGTATCATGTCCAGAGTTAGTGTGGAGCACCTGTTTTACTTGAGTTTATGTGCATAAAAACTTAAAATCATTGATTTGCCCTCAATATTGTGAAAAATTCTGTTATAAATAGCTTCAGATAGATAGTTTAGTAACCTGAAAATGTTACTTCTTGAGTAAACCTGAAAATGTTATTAAAGCAAATTTCAACATTTCAGCAAATTTTTTGGGCTTCGAAACCAGTTTACAGATATCAAAATACACCTGGATATGATTTTGATTGCAAAAAAATATGAATTAAATAAGTGATAAATTATTGCATGTTCATTTGAAATATGATGGAGTATCTACCACGTTAGTCAAGAATATGCCATGAGTTACACAAAAATATCCATATCTTCTGCCATCTGGCAACATTACATACTTTTTTATAAGAAAAAAATAACTTGAAATCATAAAAACGTAAACTGAAGTTTCTTTATTTTAATTTGCTGTAAAATTTTTTTCTGAATGCCGATATTTTTTACATAGAGCTGTTTGTGAAAAACTGAACTTTTGTGTTTTAAATTTGTTTTATAAGTTTTTGCAACTTAAAAATTACAGCACGCTTCATTTTAATTGCTCATGTAATTAATGATGTAAAAAGTTTCATGTTTTGACACGTTTTTTTCATGACAAAATGTTCCATAATTCCGTTTAATTTTTATAAAAATGTTTTTTTATTTACTCTTTGGTTAGGAAAGAAATACTAAGCTAGATTTATTCAAATTTTATTTAATTTTGTACTAATTTAATAATAATTCGCTGATAATTGTGCGGATAACACAAATGCAATGAGGGAGCAATCGGTTTTTTTGGCAAGAGGTTTCATCAGAGGGATTGCATTTCCTCCATATCTCAAGTATAGGTCAACTGTGAAGTTGTATGAAAAGGTGGCATAGTGATGGTATCACTTCCAAAAAAACGCCCAGTTCTGGTTGTGATAAGTTAGTAAGCTGTAAAACCATTTTAGCTTTTTATATAACCTTAGTTACTTAGTTACATGTTTAAAACCCACAACAAAACAATGTTTTTTTAACTTATAATTGGACAATTTCTTGTTTCTGTTACACTCTGATCTTCGTCTCAGTAAGATGGTTTGAAGCCCACTTCTTCTGCACTGTGTAAAATGAAATCATATTTCTGAGAAATGACCATTAATTGAAATATCAACAATAGAAAGAAAAACAATAGAACTACAATAAAATTTAAGTTAAACCTGCGGACGAGAGCTAAGTGTTAAAATTATTAAATATATCTAAAGTTGTACTTTATGTTGCATAAGTCTTATTTTTAAATAATATTAACTATTTTTTCCTCATCTTTTTTTACAAGACTAGGAAGAAATTTATCTAAAAAAAGAAACAAATATATTTTTATACTTACATTCTTGGTGTTTAAAACCTATTTAAAAAGATCAATTGAAATAAGAAATTTACAAAATCAAAATTGTGAAATTAATAAAATTAATAAAAATTGTGCTGATAAAGTTAAATAAGATAAAGTGAGTGCTTTTTCAACATAACCTTGAAACACATATTTCACAAAAAGCAGTTATAAGTTTATAGAAATACAGGTTCTAAGGTTTTCTATATAAAACTCATTTATAAACTAGAATATGTCTAAAATAATATAGATATTGTTAATGAGATTTTCCAAATAGAGGGTTCAGCTACCAATTTTTTTTTTAGAATTAAACTTATTGTAAAAGACCAGCAAACATAATTACTAGAATACAATGACAAAGCGGTAATCCATTTGATAAAATAAATAGGTTTGATAACCGCCGTAAACTTAAGAAACGTTCTAGGATGAAATAAAAATTTAAAAATAAAACAAAACAAAAAACGAAATTTGAAAAGAAGCTGCACTACTATATGTATAAAAAACCTAACTATAGAGTGTTAGTTTAAATTACAGCATACTTAATGCTAATTGTTCATGTAGAAAAGATTAAATGAGGGCCAGTAAACTACACATCAAAATAGAAAGTATGTGAAAATAAAAAAAGTAATTATATTAAAATTTTCGTTGTTTTGACGAGACAGGTACTTTATGAATAATTGATGACTCAGGTTAAATTTAAGTAAATTTAGTAATTGCTAAGAAGCAAAGTAAATAAGTTGTTTATTCATTTTATAGTAACGTCCTTTTTTTTTAATTCTAGTGTTTTTATTTCTTGGAAGGTCATTCACAGAGTGTGCTTATAGATTAAAATCGCAATTATTTTTCTTAATGAAAAGACTGCAGGTTTGTTTTTAGTGAGAGTTTGATTAGACACCTCAGACTTATCTATGTTGATATTGGCAAATTAATTCATACAGTCTAAACTGAAAATGTTACTCTTTAGTCGGTTCATTGTAATTATATATTTCTTAAATATTTAAATGCCTTTTTTATGCCAAAAAAAAAAAAAATGTTTTAAACTGATGAGAAACCTAATTGACCAGATCATTTTATTTTAAATCGTTTGAACTGAAGAGAAAATTTCTATACTGTTACAGCTAGTATTTGTTCTCTGCCATGGTCAAGCATAGGTTAAAAAAAAGGATTCAGCATAAATCAATACTTGCTAATAATCTCAAGATTGATTAATACTTTTGCTCACTCAAGTTACCAGAATTTCTTGGAGGAAAATATAAATGAAAAAAATTTAAAACAGATAAATTAGTAAGAAACTGTTTTGAACAAAGAAATTCAAGAATATGAGAAGAAGAAAGTAAATCTAAGAGGATTTACAGAGGCACAGAACCAAGACTTTGTAGAATATACTGTGAAAGCAAGAGATGAATAATATCCATTAAAAGTGAAAGAGCTGCTTTTGAAAGGGCGAGATGTCAAACATGAGGCAAAAAAAAAAGTGAGGTGGAGATGGCTGATTTAGAAGCTGCCATCTTAATAATTGAGAGAAAAAGTTATGAAACGTATTGAAATGATATATAAAACATTCTATTAGTGTTATGGACATAAAGCTGTTTTTGTAGTTTGTGTTTTTTATCTTATGTATTTTGAGACTAAGTATTGATCCTTGATTAATATTCACTTTCTTTTCTTTTAGAAACCGAAATAAACTCAATTTTACCTTTATTTTAGAGATATTGCGCGATGCCAAAAAATAATAGAAGAGAAAGGGCCTGAAATACTACTTGAACATGATGAGAGAGGACACACAGCAATGCACTGGGCATGCCTTGGTGGGCACAATAACATTGTTCGCTTTTTTATACAACACAATGCACCATTAGATAAACAAAGCTTGAATGAACTTTCTCCAAAACCAATTCATTGGGCATGTGTCAATGGACAAATTTTAACTGTTGATTTACTTTTGCAGCATGGTGTGTCAATAAACTGCACTGATAAACGTAGCTGTACGCCACTTATTATTGCTACACAGTATGGCAAAACTATGTTAGTCAGTTATTTGATTGGGAAAGGAGCTCGCAAAGATTTCACTGATATTGATGGTGATACTGCATTACATTGGGCTGCATTTAAAGGTATGTTTTCCAACTTTTTATAAAATTTTTTGAGTGGAATTGTTTAAATACTATTATTGAGTACTTTAAATTGATAGTTAATTTTTAGTTTGTTTTAGACTTTAGACAAGTTAAGAATAGTCCTTAAGTTTGTCAAAAATAGTTATAGAGTGTCTTCTTTAATTATTTATTTTTAAAACTTATTTTGTAATTTCTGCATACATTTTAAACATTTTGTGTAAAACCTGATTTTATTTAATTTAGATTTTATACTTAGTAAGTAAATAAGAAATATCAAAGACTTATCATATTTCTTGGATGAATGGCTCACTGATTCAAAGTAATCCTCATGGATTGCCAGTGCTTCTTCTAAACACAATGCGAAATGCACAATATGTTGCAAAGAATTTGGATTATCGTCAATGTGTGTTTGTGCTTTAGAAAGTCATGCAACAGGAGAAAAAATTTGAAAAAAAAAAAAATATATACAGTAAATTAAACGTAGACAATTTCATTAAATCCAAACAACAAAGTTCTTCCAGCTCACGCTACTACAACTACAGCCTTTGTCATAGTTCCATATCTGATATGCTTTCAAGTTTTTTTTGGAGATTTCTTTTTCTAACAACTGGTAAAAGTCTAAAATTATGAATGGGTTTGCTGTTGCTGATAATCTTGTCGTGCTCATCATATTTGATTTTTTCATACTAAGATTAATTCTACTCATAAAATTTCTAAGCCAATCTTTTTCTGGGTGGTCATTCTTAAATGTTACAATGCTGTTAGTACATGGCCATCTGTCCCGTTATGGTAACCAAGTGGAAATTTTTTGTTACAAGCAATGATTTGTATTTTTTGGAAACTAGGACTAATAAGGAACAAAAAAAAAATCCTTTTTTTTTTTGGACATTTGTGTAAATTACAGACCGGAATATTGTGACATCATAAAAACTGCTATAACTTGGGTTGTGTTGGGATGGATTATGTCATTTTTTGCCAATTATATTATATTCCTGACCTTTTAAACTTAATGGACTATATTAGATTTAGTCAAAAAATGATAATTTTTGATATTTCAAAATTATTTTCTGATTCTTTGAAAAAATTTTTATTTTTAAAATTTTGTCTTTAAATTCTGACATTTTTTACGATGCGAGAAATTGTATTATAATTTATTGGTATTATTTATAGCTAAGGTTCTTCTTACTAAATATATAACAGATTGTTAGGAAGTTTTTTTAATAACTGAACATTTTAGGGGGAGGGGAAGGAAGGCAATGGAATTAGACCCCTGATTTATTTATTTTTCTTTCAAATTGCTTTGCTATTAAATTGTTAAAACAGAAAGAATAAATAGTTTTTCATCTATCGGCAATTACAACCATTTGATCTTGTGTTATAGGTCACTCTGAAATAGCCCAGCTACTAATATACAGTGGTTTCAATGCGCGACAGAAAGATGATGTTGGTCAGGTAAATTTTTAACTTTGATAGTGGATACTGTATGTAATTAAGCCTTCACTCAATTAGAAAGTTACATAATATTCTAGTTTGAAAAACATAATTTGGAAATTCCGATACAGTATCGAAATAATGATAATAATATAAATATGTCAAAAGACAAAAAGAATGTCTCTGATAAGGGTGTGTTTTTGAGAAGGCTGTCCTCAACAGGGGAAAAAGGGGGGAAGAGGCATGGACTTGTAAGTTTTCAGTTAGTTTTCAGAAGTTTTCAGAATAGCTCTATCATATATCTTAAATTTGGTGCCTTTATCAGTGAGAGCCATATTGATATAGTGTCTAATTTTGGCTAGCATATCATTGGACCTGCTTAATTTTAGTAAAACATCTTGCATAAAACAAATATTTGTCAACTTTAATACCAAAATGCTTTATTTATTTAACTGGTACAATGATTTTCGGATATTTTTGTGATTGTTGATGATTTCCAGAATTTTTTAATGCTTAAATTTTGTTGTATTTTTTTTTTCTATGAAATAACACAAAATTACAAAGGACATGGACAGTGATAAAATAGAAATTAAAAAAAAAAAAAAAAAAAACGGTGAACAAAACATGGTGTTAGACAAGTCTAACTACCAATAAAAGAAAATAAATTGAGATGAGCAAAGGGGAAATCATTCAAGAAAAAAGCGGTAAATCAAATCGCTCTAATTCTTTTAGAAAAGAGATGGATTTTTTGTTCAGTATATAAATTAGATGTTCAGTACATCACACGAAAAAGTTAAAAATAAAAATAAAAGATTTTTGGCAAAAGTAATTTATTATTTCCAGAAACTGTACTAGTATACAGTAATAATAATTTTTAAACAACACAAAAATACACCCATAAAGATTTGATCTAAAGTAAAACTTTTATCTGTAGAATAAAAGTGAAAATAATTAAACTATTTAAATTTACATTTAAAGCTGTGCTGTACAGCACACTCTGCAAGGTTGTTTCCACCGAATTTGTAATGCTGGAAGAACTGGAGGAGGAAACAAAAAATGTGGAAGTCAACGTTTTACTTTTTTTTTTAAGTTTAAATTGTTGTGTGTGTTTTTTATTTTTAGGTTGATTCTTTATGTCATTTTTCCCACCGCTTTGATGGGAGATAAAATGTCTTAAATGATACATTTCACTTTTCCTGCAATATTGACTTTTCTTATATAATCAGATAGGAACTTTCTTAAGCCGACTCCAATTAAAAATGTTTCTAACATCGGTATCTATTTCTTTTAAATTTGCATCTCGGTTTACTTCTCTCCATTGTGAAGTTTTAAAAATTGTGTTTTAAAAATCAAACAGTATAGTATATTTTTTTAGTGTGCAATAAGCTTAATTAAGCATGAAGGAAATAAATTTGAAAAATGCGTTGGTCATGCAAAGAAAAGACATCTTTTGTTTCTAAACTTTCATTTGATTATATTTTGGGTATAAATATATTCTA
This sequence comes from Euphysa ruthae, assembly GCA_035046665.1. Lineage (NCBI taxonomy): Eukaryota > Metazoa > Cnidaria > Hydrozoa > Anthoathecata > Corymorphidae > Euphysa > Euphysa ruthae. The sequence continues at coordinate 9,730 of JAUZNK010048723.1, forward strand.
TTGTGGAGTGTTGGCGCAGATGATATTTTTGTCTACTTGATACTGAGAGAAGGATTTATTTAGATGGAAGGATTATTTTGACTACATACAATAATATAATTTTTATAATTATTTAAAAATATAATCATCCTAATCAACACATGACCATTAACAAAAAGGTTAACTGAAGGCTAATAGAACGTATGGAAATTATGTATTAGACACATACTCTGCATCTGCTTGCTTTTAAAGTGTGCAAATGCAGAATGTCTGTTTGTGTCTCATTGTAATATAGAGATTTTAATCTGTTTTACATAAAAATAGATCAGCACATTTCTCTTAAACAAAATGAGTGGTAGTTTCAGGTATAATAATAAATGGTAAATTATAGTAATTCCATGTATAATAAGAATAATAGTTATCAGTTATCAGGATAATATGCAGCATTAGTAATAAATAAGTATTATAAGAATATTTTTACAATGTTTTTAAAAATCTCAAGATTGAATTTATTTTCTTTGGCTTTTCTTAGGCTTCAGTAGTGTTAATAAAAGTGTGTAGTAGTGTTTGTTTCTAAAACCAAATTGATATTTGTATAAGCGTTTAAATTTATCTAGAAATCTATAGAACCTAGTGTGCATGAACTTTTCAAATATTTTTCTTATGTTTGATAATAAAGATATTGGGCGATCGTTTGAGCGATCTAGCTTGGACCCTGCTTGGTTTGAAATTTTATTCTTAAGATTATTTAAGTTGCCGCTAAAGAAATATGTATAGTGATGTTTCTGACTTAGTTTCATAAGATTTGCAAAGGAATTTCTGTAGTTTTTAAATTTCAAGAAGAGTTCGTTCTTTATGATAGCATTTGTCGATTTCGGTACTTTTTATGAAGTTTATTTTTAGTAGAAATAGAGGTTAAAATCCCTTCTATTATCCATGGTTTGTCAAAAGATTTCATTTGTCTCTTGGTCAACAACTTGAAAGGTGCATGTTTATCAAAAATACTTTCAAAAAGAAATAATAAGGTTTTCATAGACGCATTGACATCACTAGAACTATTAATATGTTTCTCCCATTTAATATCACTTAAATCTTGTATAAATTCTTTTCGTTTGAAATTTGAAAACAACGCCTCAATACTAATTTTGTTTTGTTTTCCTTTCTTGAATTACAAGTGAGTATAAGAAGTTGAGCAAGGTGGTCTAAAATGGAAATAGTCAGATTCCCAGAAATTATATCCAGAGAGTGAAAGTTTAGTAGAATATTGTCTGTGAGTGTCTTTGAATAGGAGTCAATACGAGTAGGTTGAGAAATAAAAGGAAACAATGAACTGAAGTCACAGACTTGAAAGAATCAGAAACATTTGAAGATTCCTCATACTGAAGCAAGTTGATGTTAAAATTTCCCATATTAGTATTTTTGTCTTTAAGCTCAGTTTTTCGAGTAGCTGTTCAAGATAATCATAAAATCTTTAGTGCTCATAACTTGGATGACGATATTAACAAGCTACAATAAGGTTAGTTTCAGAAAGATTAATAATTAATACAATCCTGTATTTAAAAATGATCCAGAAAGCAAAAATAACTAATATCCACAAAAAAGAGACAAATCATAGAAGTTGGACCTCCCTGAAGTTTTGATGAAACAGGTAGTGCAGTTAAGATTTTCAGCATTTATGTCAGTAGAATAAAGTTTACTGTTTCCATAAGAAGACGATTTTTAAGTTAACTTCAGGTAGGTTGGATATCCAATTATCAAAGTTTGTGTAGCTGCAAAGTGTATTATTTTTGGCATCAAAGTTGTGATTAGATTTGTGTTTGTTGAGATGACTGGAATTAAGTCTTGAACGAGTTAAAATTTTTAGACCTTCAGGCTTATTTAAGTTAAAAACATATCTGCATTTGGCCTGATAAATTTAAGCTTTTTTGAAAAGAAAGATAATGCTTAGTTCTCTGATAGAAGGATCTAGCTTGTTCCACTCATTTACACAATAGGGAAAGAATTTCTAGTGTATTCCGTTCTCACGGGTATTGCAGTAAAGAGATTCGAATAAGCTCCATTTTCATTATGTGAAACTTTTGGAGAGGCAGATATTCACTTAAATAGCTAGGGCACTTAACGTTTATAATTTTCCAAAATGTGCATTTCAGAAAGTAATTCTAATCTAATTTCTTTGCAAATTATTTCTTTGGATGTTTTTTCCCTTAATAGCTCCAGTAATTTCCAAACATGCATTGTACTGAATGGATTCCAGTTTATCTAATAACTTAAAATAGTAACTTAAAATAGGAAATAAAAACTTTAAACACTTTATCAGAATTTCTCAGGAATAAGTGATCCTAATCATTAAAATAAAGTTACCAAACTTCAAACCTGAACTCCTCAAAGTGAACAAAAAAACACTAACTGAGATGGATTGTATAAGAGAATAAGAATTTTTATTTCTTGAATACGTCCAATACTAGTAAGCATTGATAGGAAAACTTCTTGGAATAAGCACATAAATCATTTTTTAAATGACAACTTATATAATGAAGCTTATAGTATTTTATGTTTTACTGGAACAATGAAAAGAATAATAATAATGATATAAGAATAATAATAACTGGTGTGACATCTACAGAATAGCTGCATGGTCTTGCTTTTAGATATCATTATTCTAAAACTCAGTTGAAATTTCCATTGTAATGGATTTTTTGGCTGTTTTGTTTTTAAAAAGCCAAGACTTCTTAACTGTTTTTTTTAACTGTTCCAGAAAATAATATTTTTGCTCAGTCATGTAAATTTTTTAGCAATCACTGATTTTTAATTTTTCAAAATCAACAAATATTGTAAGTGATAAATATTGTGAGGTTTTTTTTATTGAAATAATTTTTGAACAACAATGAAAAATGAGTTTAAAAAGACATGCTAATTTGAAATAAAATTTTCAAACACAATTTTTTTCATGAGTGTATAGTAAAACAATTATCAATATAGTTTCATTTTATTCTTTGCTTAGGGAGGGTATCACAATGGTGAACGCTTGTCATCTTTTATACAAAGGTATAAAAACAATAAAAATTACAATACTAATGTAAAGGTTGCAGTAAAACAAGTATAATTTGGTTGATTTGGTGTTCATAATACTGTCTGATTTTACTTTATGTAAAGGAGTATGCTTTTATGATCACAAAACATTGAGTTTATTTTTATTTAGATCTGTATTTTATTTTAGACTCCAATGCATTTAGCATGTTTGAGTGGCAATCTAGACATGGTGAAGCTAATTAATAAGCAGGTTTTTCATTTTTTATTTATTAACCTCATTAGTCTATTATTGGGAAACAAAATATTTATGAAAGGTTTTTTAAACTAGCTCCAAATGGAAGTAAATCAATTTTTTGCCGCGCAATTTTCATATTTTAAAAATCTTTTAGTATTTTGAATAAAACTCCATTAGTAATTAAGCGAACATGACTTTAATTTTCACCACAATGGAATTTTAAAGAATGAGTAAATTCTTGTTCTTTAATTGTTAGCAAAACTAATTTTTTTGTTATTGCTTGTTTTTAAATCAGCCAATAGGATCATATAATTTCTCTTTTCTGTTTGCTTTTCTTTTTCTTTTTTTTTAGCAACTTTTTATCTCAGAAACTGTAATTCTTTTCAAAATTTTACAGGCATTTCAGGAAAAAAGTATACAATTTTGTAAAATAATTTTGACCCCAATATATGTTGTGCTTAAAGAACATATCTTTTTTACATATCAGTTATTTACAACAAATAAAGGCACCTTTTCTCCTATAATATCTCTGGCGACACGGAGTATGTATGATTTTTATGAAAAAATGTTCATATTCCACATTGCCAATTTTTTTGAACGTGACTTCTGATTTTTTTTTCTGCTCATTCATACCAAGGTGAAGATGTTATTGGTTTTCTCAAAAAGATAAGCTTCAAGTTTTAAGGTGCTTATTGATCTAGACACGGCAAGCTGACTTTATTTTATTTGTAACACTTAGTTAAATTTTATGGGATTATAAATTGGTAAAAAAAGATGTTGTCTTTTTTTTTTTTTTACAAAAAATTTTCTTTAAATGCAACGATTTCAAAGGTTATTTCTGTTTAAATAAAAATGGTCTTTGTTTCAATTATGTATTTCAGGGTTGCGACTTGACATTAAAAGACAACAATAATAAGACTCCTTTAGACTTGGCTAAAGGGCGAAACTATAAAAACATTATTGCATATTTGCATAAGCAACAAGCAGTCAATACTTATTGCAGTTTTTGGTAAGTGCAATATTTCATGTTTATTGGATTTGTGCTAAATATGATCCTATAAATTCACTCTTTTTAGTTTTTCCTACTGTGCGTTCAACTATAAAAAGAAGCACCTTGAAATGTCTCACAGGCTGAAATGCCTAAATTTATACTGAATTTTTTTATGAAGTACTGTAATGTTTAAACTGATATGTTTACATCTCACCCCAGAGGATCTGGTATTTTCATAAATATATGTAAGTAATAATTATCTAGTTTTCATAATAGTTATCTAATTTTTAGATATGCTTTTTTCATAATAACATGAAAACTAAGTCACCGTGTTCTTCTTTAAATTGAAATTTTGGCAAAATTTTAACCTTAGAAAAAACTTTAAACAGGTAGTTCACAAAATTCCAATTTTAATTAACGTTCTTATAAAATCCAGAAAAATTTTAGATTTTAATTTTTAATCAAAATATTTAAGCTTTGTCTAAAAATGTATAGGATTGATTTTATGTATATTAATGTGAGCTAGCAACACTGTATAGAGTGAAAATGAAAATGCTTAAGCATTGGAAACCTTATGTCTCTTCAGGCATAATTTATAATCTCTAAGATTGTCTTATATTTTGGATGATCTTGTACATTATGTTGTATGCTTGTAAAAGATACATAAGATATTGATAAATTTGCATTTAAAATTATGTTTTTGCTATTTTTCTATTATTCAACACACACATTAAACTCATATTTGTCAACCACAAATATGATTAGGTTTGCCTGACTTTTCATGTGGCTTTAGGTATATTCATGTATCTGTTATTAATTTTTTTTGTCTTTATTTTAATTCTTGGAAATTAAAAATCAAAAAAAAAAAATTTTTTTTTCTAATTTCCTAATTTCTTTCCATGTTCCAAAAAAGTTTTGTGCATGTAAGTTTACAAGATTTCACCTAAATTTTTTAAAGTTGAAATTAGATGTTATTTGTTGAGGAAAAATTGCATGTGTTTTTATTTTGTTTATTTTGTTGGCCAAAAATTCTCTTTTATCCTTTATCATTCAGTGCGTTAAATTTATTTTATTTGCTTTTTTTTAAGTGGATCAGCTGTTATAAATATTTCAGTATTTTAATAGGTTTGACAAAATTAAAATGTATACTTATGTCTTGTTTTGATTTGTTAAACCTCATCATCTAGAGTTTATCATTTGATAAAAACTTCACTAAGTTGAGTAAGATTAAAGAACTATTGCATACTTTAGTAACATTCAGGTCAGGTAATATCAAGGCTGGTGACCTTGCCCTGTTTACCTAAATGGCTTAATGAACAATTTTTTATTTATATTTATGTGAGATTTCTAGTACGTTAATACTTATCTGGTGAATAGACTGCTTAACCAGTCATTTATTTAGTATTTAAAATGGACTCACAGTGGTAATGCCAACCTAACACTCTATCATACCATTTATTTCTGTAAATTGGTACCAAAATATGAGGCTTTATTTAAATGATTTGGTTGGTTATTAATATAACCATTAAAGCCATAACCATGACCACTTGCTGGTGTTACTTCATAAAGTATAAGCCTACTGACCATAATCAAAGTAAAGCTCCAGTTTGATAACTGGCATTAATTGAAAAATAACTGTGACCGAAAAGTAGTTAATTGTGTAATTATACAACTATTATTATTGGGGTTGTATCAATTTCAATTTTTTTTCAAAAAACTTTTTATAATTTTGATCTAAAAGATGTTTTATTGAGCTCTTAAATTTTAAATAAACATTTTTTTTTTTTTGAGGTGAATAATTAAATTAATTATTTAATAGAAGTCATGAAAAAGAAAAGTGAAATGTAATTGTAAAGCTCTGGTTAGCCTTTGAAGATCACTAAATGACCAACCTGAATTATACAAATAGTTTATGTAATGCCAGTTTCATGCTTAAAATAAACTAGGCTTGAATTTCCTATGAAATTTCTGAAGAATGTAAATGTCTTGTTTTCTTACTTTGGATTTATTACAAGTTACAAAAAAAAAATTGAATTGAGCCATGATGTGTATTCATCTGAACCCTTTGGCACCCAAGGGGATCGAATCGACCCCCCTAATCTTTACGGCAATTGCGGGCTCAATATATGGTATTTTCAGCTGAAATTTTGAATAAGTAGTCTTAAAGTATCAAATTTTCGTTTGAAACCGTTTTTGATTGGCTATCTATGTTTGTTATGATAATTTAGTACTTT
>JAUZNK010048734.1:0-33015 GCA_035046665.1 Euphysa ruthae
ATACGTACATATAATAGCAAAACAGTTGGAATGCAAGACATGTGTAGGCGAGGTTTCTTCCAATGCTACTTTTGAAGAAGCTTTTGCATCCTAAGAAAAAAAGGGTTAAGTGTACAGGGCATTATGGAAATAAACCCGATGTTTAAATATATGGAACGAATAGAAAAACAAACAAAAACAATTGCAGAATTGCACACTGGACCAGCTCAAACGACAAGAAGTTTTGAAATAAAAATAGTATATGCTTAACTTCTATAGGAAATTAACTTAAAAAAAGATGATGATATTAAAAAAGATTTTAAAAATGGGAAAACAAGAATGAATCAAAGTATAACAGAAAGTAAAACTGGAGTGTCATCGTGTAAGTTTCCAATTGACGTGTACAACTGCAGTATTAAGAACAATTGCTTAATTGAGCCGTTCTTCAAAATAAACGTAATGATTTCCATGAAGGAACCTGATAAATTGGAAACAATGGAGAGTAATTTACACATAAGCGGCTACGACACATTGAATAATAGATAAAAAAATATTTCTCAATTAAAATTAATTTGTCTGTTAAAAACGTTAATATTTGTAAATTAAATTTTAAGTTTTCCTTTTTCTTTCTGAATTGTTATATAATGAAAATGTTATTTATATTAGTAGTAATTCTATATATGTATATGTATATATAATCAAATCAGTGGAAAAATGTATAACTACAATTTCATACTAATAGTTTCATGGCCTCACAGCCAATCTTGAGTGAAATAATATACAAAAATAAAAATTACGTTATAAATAAACTATAAAACTGCAATGTTATCAAAACTAGCCTTGTTGCATATTCATGTGACGTCAAACTAATCTCCGTCAAAAAACCTAACCATATAAATCGAATTTCGTATACTCTTCCCGATATCAGGTTACCCACGATATAAACATTTCTCGTCAGTCCGCAAATATCTACATCAATTAAATTTTCCTTGATGGTCTGCATTATTACTACGTCACTAATAAACACTTGATTTCGAGCCTACTCTATCCATATATGAACCTTAAATCTTTAATTGTAACTTGCCTGATGATAGCAGCAGCATGACTCCTGAAACGTCGCTCAAATAAATTTTATAATGACATGCGTTTTATCTTTGACATGCGTTTTATATATGACATGCGTTTTATCTCTTAATTATTAATGCCTGAGTTGACAAACACAAATATTTTTAAAACTAATCTTTGTTGTCGAAATTTTTAAGCATACATCTATTTTTATGACAGCACGAAGATACCAATTCTGAACGGTTATTTAATAAATTGGGGTTGTTGTACAGCAAGATCTCTAATTTTTCCGATGCAAATAGATTACATCTTCTCCTAGCGGGATTGTATTGGGCACAAGACTTCACTATTTTCCACTTTATTTTGGGTTGCGTGCTAGATTCTAAAATTTTCCAATATTCTTTAGATAGTTTTGTTGAATTTTTGTATTTTTCAGTCGTAGACGATTTTTTATGATTTGCGTAGCGTAACTTCAAGCTTCTTACTGCAGCGGCTACTCCTATTTCAACAATTGATTTTTCAGAGCAAACCTTTTTTGCATTTAGGGACCACACCATTCCATAGAGTGACTCATTTAAATTTTACTTTTGCCAGTCGTAAACACTTTTTAAAAGCTCCTCGTTGCGAACATTTGTGCTGGAATTACTATGTTCAAAAATCAACGAGATATAAGAAGTGTAACTTGGGTGATACGGCGACAAAAGTATACAAACTGCTGCTTATGTTCCCTAGATAAATCAAGGAATGTGTCGCTAAGGACGGTTGCTAACGTACTGGATTATACAGTACCTTATTTGTTAAGGCCAACTTAAAGTTTTTAAGCATTTTTTGAAAAATTTTAAATTTCCTACTTAAGTAAATAGTATAAAGTTAATAAGAGCGTAGAAATCGAAATATATGAAACTATCGAAATTTCGACTGTTTTCATCGGTACCGGCGCCTTAATGAAATTTTGATTACTCAGGACCCGGATAGCTCAGTTGGTAAGACATCTGACTCCCAACCGTATTATTATTATTATCTTTAAGATGAATGTTTTTACAAGATAACAACACTTCAATTTAGAAAATATATTGTTATCAATGTGTGTCCTGCATTAAAATGATTTAAATATGTATAAATAATAGAAAATTGATAGTGAGTTATTTACAATGATCATTTAAATTTGCTCTCTAGCTGAAATAGCTTTTTTCTTGAAAAGATAAAAAGTTCGTAGCCGATTTTTGTACGAAATCCATTTTCAGGTGTGGTAGTGTCAGCATTGCGTTATTGTTCCTTGTTCTTTTGTTGTGAGACTGCAATTTGAAATAGCCGTTGAAGTTTGTGCAGGTTTCACCATCAATGCACTTTCTAAAAACTAAACACGCATTTGGTTTAACAAGTTTTTCGTTTGATGACAGTGGAAACGTTGAGTTAGGAATGTTATTAGCAGCAGGACTCGGTATTGACTTTAGCCGTGATTTTTTTATCGTGGTAAGATAGAGAAGAATCAAGTTATAGAAAGTTAATAGTGGAACTATCAGCATTACGCAAATTATGTGAGTCACATCAGATGTCAAAATTTTTCTAGTATGCAAAGCGAAGTGCTCGCTTTTTTGTATGTCGTTGGAACGAAGTCATTTAAATTCAAAAAAGGATTAATGAGACATCCCAGGTATTCGTACCTGGATGTGAAGCGAACACTTGTTTGTCTATAAAAAAATTTTAAGCTGTCTATTTCAGCAAGACGAACACTTGTCCCAAAAAGCATAGATTCAAAATTTTCTATTTTCAAATTTATGATTAAGTTATTTTCATCCAGGTAAATTACTATGGTTCCGTGCTGAAATCCGGGTTTTTCCCACTCAGCGTAGGAGTAGCGTTCGATTTGATTCAGTGTGATTAGTTTATGGTTGTCTTGCCGAATGGTTATTTAACGTAAAGCTCAAATGGGAGCTCTAAGTACCTCAGAACAAAATCCATGGGAATCTTCTGAATTAAATACCTTGAAGGTGAATTGTTGGCCCCACGTTAAATCAGTATATGTTGGAAATTCGTTCTCTGCCTATCTGATTGCATTGTTCAAGAGTAGACCCAAAAATTTTCTCCCGAGAAAATCAAAAAAGTTATATTAAATAAATTTCACCCAATGATTCAATTATGTATCAATGGGAGAATTTCAGTCAAAAAACTCTGCTCACTAAATTATGTTTGAGTAAAAATGAATCAAACAAGCCTTTTTGGGGTGAGTTATCGTTTAACTCAGACTATCAGGTTTCATTGGAAAAATAAAACCATTTTATTACAGTATTGAACGCTTTGTAATGATTCAATAGCAGTTTCGCTGAAATTAAAAAGATTATCCTGATTTCTTCAAGTTTCTATTGATTCTACCACTTTTCTCTAAGGTTAACTAAGTTATATCTTATCATATTATTTATTGCCTCGGTCAATTAACAATTAAAATTTATTTAAAGACATTTCTCCAAAACTCTTTTTTTTTTTGGAGTAAATCATGTTTACTTTGAGTAAAAAAATCATTTCCTTCAGCAACAGTTTCCCTGGATCAATATGTTAATGTCAATGAATAGCGTTTCACCTGATTAAATTTCTTTTTTTACGAGACTACCATATTATTTTTCATTTCATCAATTAAAATCCAGTCAAGTTTCCTTGAGAAAACCAATTTTTCCTTATCTAGTCATGTTCGTCCTGATTCAACCAATTTTGCCTTATTTAGTCATGTTCGTCCTGATTCAACCAATTTTTCCTTATTTAGTCATGTTCGTCCTGATTCAATCAATTTTCTATCATTCTTTTCTTAAGTCCATCGTAATTCTTCTACACCAATTAAATTTCTTCTGAGTCCATTATATTTTCCTAACTTTATCAAGCTTCAAAGAATACTGTGAAATAGTTACCTAGAATCTATAAAGCGTTCAAAAAAGCTTTTAAATTCATCTGCCAATCTTAATCAACCAAATTTTGTAATATTTTTTAGTTCATTTTGTTTTATTTATTTATTTAAAATATGTTTTTCATGAAACATAAAAGCTTGATTGCCGTCTTAATGAGAGGAATTGTAAAAAAAAAAAAAAAAACATAATAAAGAAGTGGTTACCAAAAAGGACAGTAAAATTCATAAAATATCTTTAAATGCTGGTAAATACATGTCTTTGATAACATACTTTGGCTGTAAGAAATGCTAAATAAAATTTATTTTACACCAAACGAAAGTTTATCCATTCATCAATGGAAAGTTTATCATGGATCAATCCAAATTTTAATTCAATATTAAGTAAGTTTTATTGTTTACATTTACATATTAAATGAAATAATGGCATATGATTTAAAATTATAATCATATGAAAATTGATAAAAGAAAAGAGAATGATTAGAGGAATATGATGTCATACCAAACACATGAGGGGACTAAGTAATTAAAGCAAGGTAATATTATAGTGGATTATTAAGGTTATTAACATAAGCAAATCAAATTTTTTTTCCACTAATGGACATTTAATGTAATCAATCAAATTTTTTTGTCCACCAATGGATTTAATTTAACATAAACAATCATTAACATAAACATAAACATAATTTAGCATAAACATAAACATAATTTAGCATAAACATAAACAATCAAATTTGTTTGTCCACCAATGGGAATTTAACATAAACAATCAAATTTTTTTGTCCACCAATGGGAATTTAACATAAACAATCAAGTTTATTTGTTCATTAATGGAATTAGAGTTCTTTTTGAAATATGCAAAATTAAGCTTAAAATCGTTTTTTTCATTTTGATCTTAGGTAATGACATTTATGGTATTTGAACAACGATATTTAGATATGAATAATGAATTAAGCAAATTGAAAAAAGATATAAAGCACTTTTAAATTATCTTTAAATATTGGTAAAAATAAATTTTCGCGATTTCACCCGTTTTCCAGAAAACGTTTTATTCCAGAAAAATTACCAACTTTGACTATAGAGAACGCTATAGAGATTCCATAACAAAATATTTTGGAGTTTTAATTTAAAATCTTGGTTGGAAAAATCATATGGATTTTGTTAAAAACAAAGTATCTTAAAATAATTGGCATTCTATATCGGACAAGAGAAATTCTTAACAAAAAAAAATCTTACTCAGCTGTATTTTGCTTTCATACATAGCTACATAAATTATTCTTGTATTGAGTGGGCAAACAGCCATAAAACGAACTTAGAACCTCTCTTGCGGAAAAAATTTAAAAAGAAATGTCTTATTAATGTTATTCTTTTAGTTGTGTTTAGTTTAGTTTCTTTATTTATAAATTTAACAAAGAAAAATTATATTGTTAATTATGCTGTACTGAAACATATCATATCATATCACCCACCGTCTAAAATCGTAGAAGTTAGATAAAAATCTACACATACCCTCAAAGGCATGATTCAGAGGAAAAACTTAATTTCTTATCAAATTGCAATCAAGTTTTAATTTTTCACTGTTTCTGTGCTCATGAAGACGATTTAAAAAAATTTATAATTTTACCATCTCTTCGGAATTTCGTTATTAAAATAGTCATTTATTACAAGCCTTATCAAATCGGCTGGCTTAATGTATTATTGTGTAAAATTAATTTTTTTTTTTTTTTTTTTTTTGTGGTATGGTTTGTATAATGTTCTTTAATACTTGTTGTCGTCGATGTGTTTCCTGAATAAGATTTCTGTAAATAATGGAAGATGAAGTAGCAATGATTTCATAATACTATTCAAGAAAATTTTTAAATACAGTCATAAAATTTTATCAATATGCTCCCTTATTCGGAAAAATTTGGCGCTATTTGGCGCAAAATAGCAAAAATCGCCAATAGTACTTTTAAGCTGCAAAATGTCCCCAAAATTTTTTCTTCTTTTGGATCCGCGTACAGAGTTTTAACCAATTCTTCATATATTTCTATCAGAAGCTGATTAATCACAGTACCAAACATAGAAACTGTTACAACAAAGGAAATCTCTATTCCAACTTGGACCAGAAGTGATCTTCTGAAGTATGTGCTCGCTGGCTTTGCAGTTGATCTATGGGGGGGACAACGCGAAGCCTCCATTGGCTAAAATTTCCCGATGATTTTTCGCTAAGCTGCAATCCTATACATTTTAACAATATCATGGCGTCCATCAATCTGATCAATGAAAATATCATACCATACGTACAGAATCAAGGCAGAGTATCGGGAAAACCCAAGTAAGCAGCTTTTCTTCAATACATCCTTGGTTTTGATTTTTTTCTCATTAAATGAGAAATTGTAAAAACGACCATTGCCAACACTCACAAGAGCAAGTACTACCAATATAGAAAGACTTTATTTCATTGTCTTTTATCGCAAATTGTTGAACCATATTTTGGGCGCAATTTCCTTCTCCCATTAAGCAATTTTCCTGACCTGGTTCCAACCCGCATGTTATGTGCCAGAAATGACGTTGTGGACCATACCTACCAATAAATTTTACAAAATTATAACGTTTTACATGACCCATATAACTATATCAAAAATATTTTGCGTAGACACAATACTTTGAGAGAGCTTTTGTTTGTGATTTGTTTCCATTTAGTTTTTGGGTGGGGTGTTTTTGAGAGTTCAAACACGATTAAATCATATTGAATAGAAATACAAGTCAGGCTAATAGTACTTGAAAACTTTTGTAAAAATAAAGAGTCCCAGAAAAACTAAACGGCTAAAGTTAATCCATGTTTATATTATCTAATTTATCACAATTAATTGTTTTTATAGTCTCTTGAAATTTTGAAATTCTTTTAAGTCATTAATTAAACAAGAATGGAATAATTTTATATATAAATAGTTTGATGCGTCCCATACAGTGTTCTGTGCTTTAAATAGCTCAATGTAGAGGCTGCAACATGTGATTTGAAAAACATTCAGATTCAAACGATGTGAAAGAATATAAAATAACTTAGTAAACTACTTAAACTTTTGACTCCGTTATGATAAAAAAAAGATATTTTCTTAAAGGTACTGACCCTTGAGGAAGCGTCACGAGATGGAAACACATTGTACACATTCTGAATGTTCCAAACCACGTCGGTGTTTTCTTCTTTATACAACATGACTCTTCTGTTGGATTGTTACACCAGGCGATAGTAGAACCAAAAGGGAGATTCCATGGTTGCTGTCAGCCAACAGCTTTCTTACGGCGCACTGGAGAATCATACATCTTTTCTGAAGAGAAAAAAAATTATGCAACTTGTCCCCAGCATAATTACAAGCTTAACTTAAAATTCATTCTGTAAAGTTTGAAATATTTTTCCCAATTTTCAAAACGATACAACTTTTGATCAATATTTCTTATTGGTTTTCCTAATTGATCCGAAATAGTATAAATATATATATTTTGTGAAAATTTACCACTTAGACATTCTTTAAGGGGGAAAACCCTTCAGTTACTTCAAAATGTCAAAATTTCAAAGTAGATGCTTTTTTCTACTTTAACCATCGTTGAACACGATGGCAGGGTTTGATTTTGCGTTTTAAATTCTTTAATCGCTCAAATTTGCGTTTTAGTCAATAAGGTAGTAATTAAATTTTCCTAGCAATGCCTTAACAACAGGATTATAAGTCCACTAGAATGCCATTATAGGCCCATTGGGATAATATCTCATTTGCTTTGAGGTAAAAATCAGTAAACTTGTTAAAACAAGTAATAAAAACTGCATTTTTCTACCTGTTTATATAAGATATCAAAATGAATAAATATATCAGTAAAAATATTGCAAGCATGGGTATATTTGATCGTATCATAACGAGAACTAAATATACAAAGAAAAGGAGAGCTTTCAAGAGTGTCCCTGCTTGTGATAGATAAATACTTAATGCTGCCGCAGATTCCATAAATAATACAAATAATAATTCAACGAATGATATGGAGGTGGTGCCGGTGTCGCAGGAAATTATGACCCCAGGAAATTATGACTTCGGAGTCTTCATTTACTGAGAAATTATGACGTCTGGGGTCAAAGTTTCCCGGGAAATTATGATCGGAGCAGGAAATTAGGACTCCTAGAATAATAGACTTGATAATGTTAATTTTTTGACCAATTTCTTCATAACACTCCAAAATTTTTGACTTTTAAAACTTGAGAAAGTTTTATTTTACTAGGAAAATAAGAGTTAAAATCTTCTTAGATTAATGAAGTCATATTCAATCTGAATTTGAAGTCTTTGCATTGAAAACTATGTTTGAATCGAACAAATGGAACATGTGAACAAAAACAATTTAGTAAGCACAAAAACGGCAGAACAAAAGGAGGTAAATAAAAATAGTCGAAAACATTTTGAATTTAACCAAAGTGAAGAATATTTGAGATCTAAAACCTATCCAATTAAAATTCCACATAAAGATTATGGTGCGAAATCTAACTTTAGACGTGCTGTAAAGAAATATGAGTTAAAAGAAAGTTATCTTTATTATTTAAAGAGACTCGACAGATCGAACAGTGATCTTTTGGCATTCTATAGCTTCGGATGTGAATGACTTTATTCGAAGTTGCTATCAATGCCAAAAACAAGCTAACCTGAAATCTCCAAAAACCGAGTTGAATTCAATATCTGTACAAAAAAACGTAATGAAACAGGTTGGGGTTGATATATGTAATTTTCCCGAAGTAAATCATTTTTTTGTTCTCATTGGTTATTTTTCAAATTGGTCAGAAGTGAAGCTGACTAAAAACAAATGTTCATCAACAGTAGCTCAATTTTTATACGATGTAATATGCCGCGATGGTTGCTTTGAAATTCAAATCAATGATCAGGGTCGTGATCGTTAATGAGGTATGCAAGGAGCTTCACAAACTGTCGGGAATCGAGCAAAGAGTTACATCTGCTTATCATCCTCAAGCTAATGGGCTGGTAGAACGCCAAAATAGAACAATAAAGAACTCATTAGTAAAGGTTTTGGAAGTTTCGAGAAGTGGCCCTACATTATTGAAGGGATATTGTTTTCTCATCGCGTTAGTCATCATTCCTCAACAAAATATTCTCGATTTCTAATGATGTAAAACAGAGAGCCAGTGTTGCCTATTGATATAAAATTTAAATTGAATACAAATGAATTAAACGAGAATCAACAAGAGCCACTCGACTATGCAAGTTTTGACTTTGCGGTTTTTACTTCAACTTGTGAAATCAGAGATGCAATTGATGAAGCAGCTGAAAATATTAAAACTGCTCAAAAAAAGCAGAAACGAGATTACGATCGTAGACATATATTAAAAACTAAGATTAGTGTGGATGATATTGTTCTTTTGAAAAACAGAAAACGGTTCGACCGTAAAGGCGGTAGGTTTTCGCAAAAAATTCAAATGGAGTGATGCTTTATAAGAAAAACAATAATTTACAGCTCAAAATATATAATAAAGGATTCGATGATTCATATACAGTCGATCATAGCGAAACATTAACGGAAAATAGTATTTGGGGGAATGAATCAGATGAAATTAATGAAATGATATTGTTGTACGCTTTGATGCAAGCAGGGTATTCCTTTCCTGGCTACAAATGAAATTTTTAACAGTATCAAATTGACATTTCGTAGATTGGCTCATATTATTGAAAAAGAAGGTCCTCAACTACTTCCATAGATTTATCATTACACGTCAATAACCTTTGGAAAATCTTTCTATGGGAAAATTGTTTTTAGTTCTCGAAAACTAACAGGTAATTTTTGTTCATCAAGTGGCTTATCGAGCGATTTGTCAAAATTTATTGGCGATAGAAAATGGAAATCTTCATGGCTTGTTTTAACAACCGGAAAACATTCCTGCTACACATAAATCGAATCTCTTGGAAAAGTAAACCGAATTGTTTGGATGAGATGTCTTCTGCTCATTTGAAACCGTCTTCAATGTGGATTAAAAGTAAAATGTATAAATTGACAGAAGCAGTAAAGAAATCCTTGAAACGAGTGATTCTTGGTTGAACGATAACTTAAATGATGCGAGCCAGAAATTAATTTGCAAGACCTTTGGAACTCTTGATACATATCAATCAGTTTCAAATTGTCAAAAAAAAGGACGCACATACTTTCCCATAACTACTGATTATATCCAACTTCTGCACGATGGTAGTTGTTTTTGGTTATGGTGTTTAATTCAAGCAAACAAATTCAAGTATGTGATAATTTTCGCACGAACTTGACAGCAACATCAAGAAGATGCGTTAAGCCTCTTTATCAAAAATATGAATGGAAAAATTTAAGTCACTTTTTTTCCAGTCGTTAAACAAACTGACACTTATAACTGTGGTGTTTTTGCATTAGCTTATGCTAGCATTCTGTTAAATGGAGAATCAACAGTTGGTACTGGCTTTATTGTAAGTGAAATGCGCAGTCACTTTCAAAAGTGCTTAGACGATGCTCATTTGCTCCCATTTCCTACAATTGAAAGAACAGACGACGCCTCAAAAAAAAAAGCTGAAGTTTTTCATGTTTTAACTTTTTTTCACATGACTTTTCTATATTTATGGATTTATATTGGTTTAAAAAATTTTAAACTTTTTATGAAGAATGTTATAGTAAAAAAAATCTTTCTTAATTACTTCCTTTCCAAATGGGTTAGCATTTTTTTAAACCAATACTTAAAGTGGAAATTATTTTATAAAGTTTGGAACTAAACTTAATTTTTGACTCCCAATTTTAGATACATACCTTAAGTTTAATTTATTAGTTCAGATATACGATAAAATTACAACAAGTTATTAAAAATTGCATATAATGTAATATGCATATAATATTCGGTAATTTCATTCGGTTCGTTTTAACAAATTTTTGAAAATGAATAAATGAATGGTTCTGGCTATTTATCGTGTTTAGTATTTTACTTTTTTTTTAAATATCAAATTTAGTTAATTCTTCTTGTTTTGTATAAGTTTGTTTTTAGGAAAAAGTTGTATTCATTTCTTTTATCTAATTAATCAGTCTATTTTTTTAACTAAATTTCTTCGCTACGGGAATTTTATAAATCGATTTGGTGCAAAGAATAGGCTAGTAAATAACGGATTTTTTAGAAGTGTAATCTATTGTTACCGATTGATATTTTGATCGGTCAAAAAATGAGAAATCGTGTCGAAACTAAATATTTTCTTTAATATAAGACAAAGAAAATATTAAAACTCCTTGATGCATGATTTTTGTGTCTAGTGTTATGAAGAAATTAGTCAAAAAATTAACATTATCAAGTCTATTATTCTAGGAGTCCTAATTTCCTGCTCCGATGACATAATATTTCTGCTAGTGACACCGGCAACACTTCTATTTCAAGTAAAAAAGAAGAAGAGGTTAGATCTTCAATTAGATCTACTGCCGGTAATAAAAGTGTAGCTGGAAATAGATTGATAGACACTGAAATACTCCCCGCAGGTATTGTTTCAGTGTAGAAACGAATGGTGATTTTCTTCAAAACAATTGAATCTAGACTTTCTTCAAAACGTTATTTGCAAAAAAATTTTCTTCAAAAAATTTCTTTAACTATTTTTAATTAATTTTCTTCGTTATTATTTGAAAAAAATATTTTAAAAAATTTTGGATAATTTTCGTTTTTTTTTTTTTTTAGTTTTGAGCCCAAAATCAATTTCGGATACTAAAAATTAAATTTTAGATTATTTCTGTCAATATTAGAGTCAAATTAAGTTAGTTAAAGTGGTAATATTAACTGGAATAGCACATCTGTTGCTATATAGAATAATTGCATATTTTATATAAATTTCCTTGAATATTTATGACGTCATTGTGAGCCCAAAAATAAATTTCGGACAGTTAAAATTATAATTTTGATACTAAGATCAATATTAAAGTCAAAGGATTTGACTACAGTAATAATTTACTATAAAATAATACAAGTTTAACCTGTTTAGTAATACGTTATTTTTTATGAATTTGGGTGAAATTTCATGACATCATTTGGGCCAAAAACTGTCCAACTATTATCATTTTTTTTTTCTGAAACAGGCAAATTAAACGTTATTCTTTTATAAGAAGCTAGCTTGTACCTTTAAAGCATACATTTTGCTGTTCGATTACTGTTGAAAAATTTTAAATGGTAAAAAAATGGGGTGATTTTTTAACTTTAGGCTAAAAATTTAGGTCCAAAAATTTAAAAAAATGTATATATATAATACATTTTCATGTGAAAGAACCAAACTTAAGCTTTTCAAAACCGTTTACTCTGTGAGGAAATATTTTTTCTATTTTATATTATAAGCATTTTAGTGGGGACGATGCCAAAAAATTCGACAAAGTAAGTCATATCCGATTTGATTCCGATTCAGATTATATGAGTCATGAAACGCTCTCCTTTGATGAAAACAATCAAGGCAAGAAAAGACTTTCCTCCAAACGGTTTGTAAAATGTAAGATTGTGATGTTTCTAAACTCTTTTTGATTGGCGTTAACAAAAGGTCAGTCTGTACCTTTAGAGCGTTGGGGCAAGGTTATTTTGGCCTGGAAAAGTTTAATTCACTATTGGATTTACCTCATTGTATGACGGTAAATTACTATGAAATGTGTTGAACACTTTCAGAGACGTATTGGTGCGCGCCTACGGAGCTAAAAAAATCAGAAGATATGGGAGGTCGAGGCAAATTAACAGACGCTACTATAGATCGGCTGCAAAACTTTTTTGGTATGGCCATGCGACAGAATGCAGGAAAGTTGGAGTGAATGAGAGCAATGCCATAGATACATTATTTCATCTAGCCTCCTCTATTAAAAATAATTTTCCCTATCCTCATTGTCCAGAAGGACCAGATAGCTGGTGTCGTTTTAATCAGAACAGGGCCAACAACACTAAAACATGCATTAGATATTGTTTTAAAAGTCAGACCAATTTTTCAAGATATTAGTTCAGAAGCTAACCTGAAAAAAATGTCACCATGGACACAGCCAAAATTAAAATGAAAATTTTAATGTCATAATCTGGGAGCGAACAACAAAAAGAAAATATGCTTCACCTTCTCAACAGGAGCTTGGTGTTAATGATATTAAAATTCTAAACGTTGAAAATGATTCCTGGAAATTTCAGTACAGGTGGGTGCCAGATTTTAAACAAGAAGCAAATATTTATATAAGAATTCCGACAAATATAAATTTTGCCGTTAAATTATAAGAAATTGAAGGAATCTGATAAAAAAATTGGAAAAAAAAAGGATCGCCTTTAATTATTTCTGTAACAATTTTTTTGAGTTATATTACAGTGATGTTTATTTTGCTAACAAAGTCTTTTTTCATCCATTTTTATTCAAAATAGGTAGTTTTGGCTCCCCAACAAGGATTCCAGACCAATATATAAATGATTGGGTTCAAATTTTCAGAGCTGCTTCATATTAATATTGTTTATATTTTAAAAAATTTATTCAAAGTTTTGAAAAAAATTTACCAGTACCAAAATAACTATTTTTAGTCCAAAAATGACACAACTTTACATAATTAGTAAAAAGTTGAGGGAGCAATATTTTAAAATCTATATCATTTAAACATAGCTTAACCTATTCTCTGTCAGTATGTAAAGTTTGAAACAATTTTGAAGATTAGATTTTAGCTTATCTTTAACAGGAGAAAGACATTCTGCCGTCAATATTTTGGTAAGCATGGCAGCACCTGCCATTTTTTTTTTTTCAATTGTTGAAACTCTTTGAAGTACTCTTTCTAATGGTACCTAAATGGTTCAAGTTTGTTGTTCACTTGGATTTTTAGTTTTCTGAGGGAGTTTCCCCTTTAAAAATTTGCAACCAGAGTCGTCTATTTAGAAATGTACACTATAAATAAATAAATATTAAGGTATCACACAAAGACTTTCGATAACCCTATGTTTATTTTTAGTATCACAATTAGAAGTGGATTTTTTTTAATAAGTCTCCTAAAGGGCAATAAAATGGCATTGTAAGCACTTGTCTGATATTGAAGAACAAAAATTTCCAGTTTCCAAATCCTGCTGAAGAAGCGTTAACGCATTGCGACAATTAAAGAAAACTTAGCTTCATAAACGCTCACTCTTGCATTAAGTAAAAAATAGTTTTCAATTTCTAAATATCTAAACGTTTATTTATTTACAATTTTTTCAATGCAATTCTCAAAACCTTGAAATTTTGATTAGTATTGTTATTTTATGTTAAATACCAGAAATATTAAATATTAATTATAAATATATCATTGTTATTTTTACCAAGAAAAAAAAAAACAAGTTAACAGCTCCGCCCACATAAAGTTAGACTTGAACCAGTTTAGTGGCTTGTTTTTCTTAAGCCGGTTAAAAACGTCATCTAATTTATATCATGTATTCCTAAAAGTACCAACTGCAGAGTTAAAAATTTCACAACTTTGGATCAACGACAATAAGTCGTATATAAATATATTACAGAAGAGGGTAGGCTCTCTTACTGATTCATGTGGAACGCAACAAGTCCCTTATAAGCGAAATGATAAGAATTCGATGTTTCCAGTTAATGGGGTAATTTACTTAAAATGTCAGAGAATTAGCACCATGTCTGTAAGCTTATAGGGTTGCAATGAATATATTGTGTGGCATACTATAAAGATTTTATCACTCACAAACGCAGATTAATAATTACGTAGATATAAACCTTATAACCTCCCAGCCGGTAGCTCAAACTCTAATCTCGGCCATGTATGAATATATGATTCCATAACAATTAGCCCAGTACTCCAAGTTTATTTTAAATAATTATATACGTAGAGTCAATATTTCATTGGAACACTGCGCTCTATTGTGTTTACTACGTAGAGTCCTATAATAACTTGTTATTAACTTGGCTTTTCACCTTAATTTCGTCGAGTCATTTTTACATCACCACTCAATAGAGTGATAATGTCAAAATTAATTCACCAAAATATTTTAGGAAGTAGAGGCATTGAAAATACTTATTGGAACGCTTGGTAATTAGTTTAAAATGTCATCATTGGATGCAAATACTGCAAGCACCTTCTTTCAAACTAAATTTAGGAACTCGAAAATAAAAGCGAAAGTAAATGAATAATGTTAATGTTACCTTTACATTTCCTTTCTTTTATTGTCTTCCTGATATTTTCAACAAGAATCAAATCTTCTGGAGACGAGTATTCTTTATGACAAGTGCGTTTATATCCAAATTGTTGTTTGTAGGCGAGAAATCTATCACGATAATCACCTTTGTCTTGACCGGTAGACATTGTTATGCTAGACGAATTTGAATTGCTTCTTGTTGAGTTTACTGTATTGAGATTGGTGATGCTTTGTGCATAGGTTTTGCTCCTGGCTTTGTTATCTGCCTTTGGATGATCCTTTTCTGTCCTATCAGCAACAATGGTTATGATTGCAAGAAAAATATGAAAACCGGTTATGAATATGTCAAGCCTCATTTTAACGTTCTAAATAGAAAAGGAAAATATAGAACAACAAAATCACCATTTCATTCCTCTCATACCATGTTCTAAGGATTAAGAAAAAAATCTTACCATTATTTCAATAACAAAATATCATTAGTGAGAGCCTTTCGTCACTTAGAAACTTACGCATGTTATAAACGACTTAGGTTTGGGAAGGTTTGGTGATTGTTCAAAAAATTTCACATTTTAATACATAAAACGTTCCAACCATTCCTTATTCTTGGAATTTCTATAAGCACTCCTATGATACGACATTTTATCCATACTCTGTTCATTTTCAAACAATCTCACTGGAAATAATAACAAGAAAACAAAAATCCTTCATCAATGGTCTCAGAAATACTGGCAGTTTGTTTTTTGTAAGTAACTTGTTTTTATAGTCTAGTCCACAAAAAATATTTATGGGGAATATACCATACTAGCTCTCTTTTATTGCTTTCCTTTCTTTTTCCTTTATAATAGCCAATCTTTTAGTTTTATTTACCAGAAATAAAATGAAAATAATTAGGTAAATAATTAGGTATAAAAGCAATTTTTTCACGAAAGTGTAAATGTATAAATTATAACTACTCGTACATTAAATTTTTATTTTGGCAACTGGAGCTCATTTGGCTGAAAAATTATCTATAGTAAGGAAATTCTTTTTTTTTCTGACTACGCAGAAATTTCTTGTTGATATTTGAGGCAAAATTTGTGCCGAAATTATTGTTAAAAATCTTGCTAATTTTTTCTCACCTCCCCATTTCTTTATTAATAATATTTGAGCAGTAAAGAAAAATTCATTCGAGACAAAAAATTATTAGTTACCAAATCAAAATCAAAAAAAAAATTAATTACAAAACTGTCCACAGATAATTTCATTTAAACATTTATCAAAACAACCATAAACATTCCAATCGAATGTTCTTAAACATCTATTGTCTTTATATTTAATTTCCTGTCTTTAAACAAATCTGTTTTATGAACAGTAACTTTTTTTTAATAATAATATGTTTATAAATATTTATAAATATGTTCTTTTTTGTAATACTTTTTACGCTTGCGATTTAACCTTTGATAAAATTTGGTCCCGTCTATCTAAAGACCATACCAGACTTCAGGAATGGTTTAAAAACAACTCTATGGCAACAAATCCGGCAAAGTCTCAAATAATGTTCTTGGGAATGAAAACCCCACCAGTCTCTTTTAATATTGGTGGAATAGATGTGTTTGTAAAAAATGAAGTGGAGCTGTTAGGAATTAAAATTGATTCTCGAAGCATATACGAAAATTATGTACTATAGCTAATATCAAACTTTCTTGTCTGCTTAGATTTATAAGCTATTTGGATACTTTACAGACGAGAACCCTCGTCAATAGTTATGTTTTATGTAGTTTTTTATATTGCCCTCTAATATGGATGTTTTGTAAAAAAACTGATTATATCTTTATCCATCGTGTTCAAAAACGAACCTTACGGGTAATCCACAATGACTTTCCCCTACACTACAAAAGTTCCAAACCTTTGCCTTATTTTAAATCAGCCATTAAGTCTTGGATCTGCAAATCATGTACATTTCCAATATGTCGTTAATTAGTTCTCTGTGTGTTTTTGTTTATTATTTTATGACTTGTATATAAAAAATTTTAAAAACGTTTGTTGGTCTAAATCAAAACCAAATAAGAATTAATTTCAATACCGCCGACAGAGAATTTATTTCTATTTACAGTTTTATTGTATATTAATCACTGGTAGCGTAAAAAAATTTACTTTTTGTTGAATATTGTTGCAGTTATCATCAATTACCATATAAATTTTTAACTTTGGCTGGCCAACAAGCTTGCCAAGCTATCGCAAATCTTTATACATTGATGGAAATATCTTTTCTTGAAAAAATTCAAATTTTTGATTCTAAATGTCATTTAAAATCAACATATTAAGAAAGTTTACTGGAAAATAGATTAGGAACAATAAAAAAGATAAAAAAAATCAAAAACTTCGCATAATTGTAAAAAATATATTTAAAGCTCACGAAGTATGAAAAATTGGAAAAATATCAAACTTTAAATTTCTTACCTTGCACTTTTCTTCGTAAATCTTTGATAGCACGTTATTGAGCAATACCTAACACCTTTTTTACACTAGATATATTTAAATTTTCAACAAAAAACTTTTTACAATAAAAATAAAATTACTTAACATTTAGATCGCAACTTTCTGGAAAACTAATTTAGTTTATTTTGATTGAAAAATCTTTTTATTTATGTTTCTCTAACAATTTTTTTAAGCGAAAACCTGATTGGCTATTTATTGTAGAAAAAAAATTAATTTTGATTATTATTATTATTATTTTACCGTTATAATTAATTTAAATTTAAATTAAAATATGTTTGTGTTGATATTTTATGAATCAAACAAAATGTCAGCAATTCTGATCAGGAATTTATATTTAGATATTTAATTTTTGAAAATATTTATCAATAAATTTACCATTTTATTCTCTTTATTTGTTATAATTTTCATAGCATTCATTATAATTTACAATAAGGTTAAGGAAAATTGTGTTTTAATCAAGAAACCTTACATGACTACAATAAAATTACGAGTTTATTTTATTTTTCTTTTCTTATATACTCCAATAGATTTAAGGGATTGAATATATGATATGTAGTTTTATATATTGAATTAAATATGGAATATTAAATATGGAGAATTTATTACAATTTTTGTTCTAGCACAACTAATTCGCAACCACAATCGGATAAAACCACTTTCTCACAAATGCTTCAGACAAAATTAGATAGCATGTTTCCCTTTAAATTTTTGTTTGGTTCATCAGCCTGTTAGGTTTAGAACAAGTAATAAAAAGTTTATACAGTTTAGAAGCAAGCGAAGACTTGCTAAGTGAAAAATTGAACTAAATAAATTTTCTAAATTAATACAAGTTTGATAATTTTAATCTGGTTTTTATAGATTCTTCATACAAATTTTTAACAAAAACCTTTTCAAGCTGCCAGAATATAAAAAAATTCTCAAGAATGGTTTGATAGTTGCTGAAAAAGCAGCATTAGGGGATATATTCTACAAAAACTTATGCTGACATGGAACTGTTTAACAGGGCTAAAAGAGATGATTTTGACACTTTTGAGGAAAAATGAGCAATCGTTACTCGGACAAACTCTCTTAAAATATAGGAAAATTTATAGATCTTTGGAAATCATTAAAAATTAAAAGAATTAAAAAAAAAAAAAAATAAAAAAAAACCTCTTTTTTATAATTTATTTTTTGCCTAAAATAAGATTATGACTATATTTTTGATGAATTACTAAATCACCAGGATATGACAAAATATCATTTGTTTTTATCAAAGATGGATGCGCCTCTATTGCGAAAACACTTACCCAATTTAAAAATTTTTCAATCAGAACTGAAATTTTCCTAAATGACTGAAAAATTGAATTTTGTTGATAATTGTATCCAACCAAAACCTTCGAAAATGTTTTTGATGGTAAAACTAGGAACTTGCTCTAGGAAGAGGATATCTTAGATAATCAGGATTTTGGAATGGGTTTTCAACTGATCTTTGTCTCTCATGTACCAATGAAAAAGTATAAAAGATATTGGAAAGCGATATATCACTCTGGAATCACGCTATTCCATATCCAAAATGCTTTTGGCTCGATAGATCACGTCGGATTCTGCTTGAGAAATTAAAGTTCGTATTATTTTCAGAATATTTAGTTTCTTTGTTCAAATCCAATATCTTAAACAGATAATTCAAGGTTAAAACCAATAAAAACTTTTTAATAAGGAAAACATGTGGCGTCCCGCAAGGATGAATCTTGGGTAATCTCTCGTTTTTACTTCATGCTAACGACATGAACCAACGATTGGACTGTGAACTATTTCTATATAGAGATGACTATTTTTTGTTTCCAACATGAAATTGTAAGGAAAATATAAAATGTTTAAAACAGAAATTTTTTCAACCTTTGTGAATGGTTTGTTGCTAAACTAGGCGTGCAATTTTTAAAAGATAAAACTAAATGCGTTCTTTTTCCATCAAAAATGTGAGCTTAGAAAATAGATGCATTGAATTTAAATTATAGAACTGCACTTATTAAACAACATACCTCAGCAAAATACTTGGGGTGTATATTTGATCAAACCTTAGGTGGAGAGAGAATAGGCCATTAAGTTCAAATCAAAATTAATTCTAAACTTAGATTACCGGAAATATTTTTTTTTAAAAACCAGCTTTAAAACATTCTCTTTGCAACGCACTGGTTCAACAACATTTTGAATTTTCATTAAACTTTCAGCCTGATACTTAGGCATAAATGAATCGCTAAATAAGCGCACAAAACAGGCTCTTTGCTTGAGTTTGAACAACCACGCTCACTGAAGAACTAAACAGCATAGAGCTATAAAGCCAAATGCGCTCCAGCTGCAAATTCGCTATTTTTCTTTCGCAATAAAACTTCTTAAGTGTTGATAAAGTTTCCCTAAATCATCGTCATCGTCATCATCATCGTCATCATCATCATCATCATTATCATCAAAACTTGTCATTGAATAAGATGCACTCAACAAAAATTTCTTTGTTCCACAGCAACCATGTTTAACTCAGTGTAAATTTGGCTGAATGAGAAGAACCTTTACTATCTAGAAAGAAATCACGTGGATTCAGAATTTAATCTCCTAGAACTTAAGAAACTGTTATGGTCACAGCAATTCAATGGTTGATTTTGAGTAAATTTGTGCAAATTAGGACAAATCAGGTCAATTTTCTCCCAATTAATTCAGGTTATCCTCACATTATCAGACTTAACAGTTTTTTTTCCTTTACATTAGGAGTTAAAATGTTTATCTTTAGCTTATGAAGTTGCTGTTAAAAAAATATTTCCCCTGAATCATATTTGATTATTCTATCTTATTTTATTGTTTTATTTTATTATTCTAAATTTTTTCTTGAGTCTAATAAGTTTTACTTATTTTTCTTCTCCTAAATAAATAATTTTTTCAATGAGTTCATAAATTTCTCTCACAGGCAAACATCGTTCTTTTCGGCAGAAAAAATTTCTATTGAGGCAATCAAGTTTCTTTTGAAACAATTAAGTTTTATCAAAGTCATTATGTTTCTCACGGGGTAATCAAACCGTCCAAGATTTTATCGAAATTATTATATGTCAGGCTTTAAACCATGTATGCAATAAAAATTCACTTGAGTAAACCACATTTACTTTTAACCAGCGTGCGTTCCTTCAGTTTAAATTTATTAATTAGAAAACTTTTTAGGTGGTAGACTTTTTATATTGCTATTCAATGTTAATCTTGGTTCGCTGCAATTAAGTTTCCTCTTAGCTGTTAATGCACTTCCTGAATTAAGCCATTTTTTTTTGAGTGAAACACATTTTACCAGCTTAAAATTTATTTTGACTTGTCAACGCAGTCGTTATAAAAGGTATCCTTCATCAGGCAAGGTTCAAATAGATTTCTGGAGTTTTTATAGATTTTAGTAGGAGCGAAAACACTTCTGTTGGGACTGCATTGGATAGCAATAAGACAAGATTGTGCAGACTGTAATATAAAGCGATTAACTTGTGATGCAAATTCTAAAAGGAGGTTGTTTTTTGCAAAAAAAAGTTTTTAAATTTTAACAAGACCGTATGATACATGATTGATATTATTGGGTTTTTTCAACAAGAGGAAAGCAGATTCTTAGCTTTTTCATAAAGTTAGATGTGATTCAATGTTAGATATAGATTTGTTATCCCAGTAGAGCGTTTTGTTTTTTGTCAACAATGTTGAGAAATTTTTTTGTTTTATTTAACATTTTTTATGGCTTTTTAATGTTGTTTGGCTATATTAATTTTCCGCTTAAATTCACAAATGTATACGGACAAATAATCCTGCGATATAATATCAAATTTTGCCAGAGTAGATTTTTTTCTTTAAACTATTATGTTATTACTTAATAAATCTAGTTTTTACAGTCTCAACTTTAATATTTTTGCAATCCTTTTTGAGTACATCAGTTTACCATGAGGTTAACTCATGGTAAACGTTTTCTCATGGGATTTTTTGTAGTTTTATTTTCTTTTAAACTCTTTTAAATTTCAAAGAAAATATTCAAGTCTCGATCGATTCGAAATTTTTTTGTTTTATAGTATCAATTTTTATTTAAATTAAGCAAATTTATCACAAGAACTTAAACTTTGGACTGAGTGTAATAAAACTTTCCCGAAATTATTAAAATTCTCGCTAAAATTTTTTGTTGCAATCAATAAAGTACTTTCTGTATATTTCATGTTTCCCTAAAGTCTTTAATTTTACTCTGGATAGATCAAGTTTATTCTATGTCTATCGGATTTCCTTGAGGCAGCCAAAATTAAACTGAATCTATTAAATTATTCCTGATGTTTTTAATGCTCCCTTTGCTAACCGTTTTTAAACTGAATCAGTCAAGTTTTCCTAATTTTCCTTTGGTTCAACTATTTACTTCTGTTGTTACCACTTTTTTCTGTTCCATAAGTTATTTCTGGTTCCAATCAAGTTTTCCCTAAGTCAAATACGTTTTCATTTTATCCAATATTTTTTTTTGACTCATTCTTTCCTGGTTTTCTACTTTTTCCTGAGCACAACATCATGAGTCATTTCTTACCAAATATTTCTTATCTTAGAGCAGGATTATCTACCATTTTATTACCAATTCAATCATTTTTTCCTCAAGTAATTCAACTTTTTTTATACCAACCAAGTTCATCATAATTCTCTAACGCCAAGATTGCTCTTATTTAACCCAACTGAGTTCTGAAAATTTGATCTAAGTGGTTTACTTTCATAATGTGTCCGTCAAGTATCTTCCGAGTATAGAGATTTTCCTCTATAAAATTTTCTTCCCCGAATTCTATCACATTCTAAAATAAAAATCTTATTCTGTCAATCCATTAAGTACCATCCTTATTTCCTCTGATATTTCAAATTTTCCAGTGATTCATCAAGTTTCGCTTGAGTCAGCCAAATTTATTCCATATCTTTTACATTAACCCTGAAAATTTCATTTTTTTCCTATGACAATAATGTTTGCCATCACTTTTAACTAGATTCTATCAAGTTTACTTTCTTCAATAGGGTTTCCCTTTGAGTTTTGAAATTTATTGGCCACACCTTTTAGATTTCGGTTTGATGTTGCCACAAAGGAAAAGCCACAAAATTCAATACAATAAATTTTAGTTTTTTATATTCTAGTATATGAAATTCTGCATAAGACATAAAAATTTTATAGAAATTTACTAAAAAACTTGATTGCTATCTTTTTTGGAAAGTAATATAGCAAATTAATAACCTAATTCTAATTCCCCTTACATAAAATATTTAAATTCGTAAAATACTTTAAATACTGGTGAAAAAATGTCTCTGATAGCATAATTCTGGGGTGACAAGTGGCCCTCATACATTTAATTTTAAAGTTTGAAATTCCTAACTTAATAATTAGTTTACTAATGAGGAATTTAATATAAGCTACCAAATTTTTTTTGAAATATAATATATCACACATGATCATTTTTCTTTTTTACGTTGAACTAGGGTGATGACGATATGTAGTTATAATTTACCCACCTACTTTTTAAAAACAAAGAATTGAAACAAATCACATAAATTAATTCAAAATATATATATACTTATTCTTCATGACATTTTTTTCACATAATTTAAAATAAATTCATTAGTTAATTTTTAATTTTTATATTAAAGCATTACATTGCTGTTTTTATAAAGAACTTTAGTGCTTAATATGTTCAGGAACGTTTTTTAATTCATGCACTCAAAAAAACTTTTTTCAAATAAAATCCACCAAAATTTAGTAAAGTAAAACCGCTACATATCAGATTTCTGTTTGAATTTCTATCCATTCCTTGGGATGTGTGATTGGATGTGTGACTAGATGTTTGCTTGGATGTGTGATTAGATGTATGATTGGATGTGTGCTTGGAGGAATGGACCATGCGTATCTCAATTCTATAGGTTTTTCGAACAGAATAGATAGGAAAATTGTTTATGAAAAATTGATGTGAGCAATCATATAAACTTTTATTGGAACTATATTGTTTTCACACAGGTTTCAACTTTTATATTTTATACCAGATTTATTTATATGAAATAAATTACTTATTTATATAATTACTAATTTCGTGTGAAATAGAAAGAAAAAAAAATATCAAAAACTAAACAAATGCTTAAGTCTAATAAAAACGCAACCAAGTTAAAAATTTAACAGCTTCTGTGGTCAAAAAGGCTGGACTAATTGGTTATGGGCCTAAATTATTCATTGTCGGAACATTGTCATTTTCCCATTGTATGCTTCATGCGACGCTCTTTAATACTGGTTGTCGTCAATGTGTAGGCTAATTACATCAAAATGATACAAAAAGATTATATATCATTTATCAAAAAATAATTTTCAAGAAAAGTTTCCCATTCCTTACTAATATTTCATCAAACCATTGTATTTTCACAAGAGCTTATTAAAGCTACTGGACTGGACTGGTAACGAAAAAAATCGTGTTTGTGTTTGTATCTGTTTGTATATTGTTATTTTTTCTTGGCAGTTTTTTTTACTGTACTATGTGCTATTAATCACATTTAGAATTTAATGGTGTATTCAAAATGGAAAGCAAATAATATTCAAAGTTTTGAATCATTTGGTTGATAAAATCTACTGTTTTATCATATGGAAAAGCTATGTATGAAGTTTCTGAAACGGTTATTGTTTAGTAATTTAAGTCTTTTTTTTGGTGGTAAAAATTGTTTGTCTCTTTACAATATGGTTGACTTGCAGTTATTTATATCCTTTTACTTAAAAAAATAACCACGAAATAACCTTTAGTTTCAATACATCTTTACATCTATCTGGTTTTGTTTTTTATCTCATAAAATAAAATTTTGTAAAAACGACCATTGCCAACACTCACATGAACAAGCACTACCAATATAGAAAGAATTTACTTCATTGTCTTTCATCGCAAATCGTTGAACCATGTTTTGAGCGCAAGTTCCTTCTCCCATTAAGCACTTTTCCTGACCTGCTTCCGATCCGCAAGTCATGTGCCAAAAATAACGCTCTGGTTTGTACCTAACAACAGAATAGATTTAGTAATTGACATAAAGCTCTTTATTCATTAGTGTTATATCGTAAAGATAATGAATATTATCTGGTCATACAAAGTTTTAGGGTTAGTGGAGTAGTATTAGCTTATTTGTATTTTCATAAACAAAAATGTTAGTGGGATAAAGTGGAGATTTTCCATAAAAAAATTTGAGTTTAAGAATTCTTTAAGTTTTGCTCCATCCTTGAGAATGCTCTGTTGAAAATATTTTTAAGGGATTTCATACCTTAATTTGGACAATAGGGTAAAATTCTTCTCATAGATCAAGCCACATAGTTGAAAACTTTGTCCTCAAAACTCTCTCACACCTCATAGAAATCTGACTATTACCTTAAGTTTATATGATTCTATGTGGGCAAAATATCTTCAAAGAGATTGTCTCTGTGCTTTACGTAAAAATTAGCTGTTAAAGCATTTTGTAAATTACTTACCCTTGAGGAAGTGTTACGAGATGGAAACACATTGTACACATTCTGAAAGTACCCATCCACGTAGGTGTTTTCTTCTTTATACAACATGACTCGTCTGTTAAACCCTGACACCATGAAATTGTTGAACCAAAAGGCAGGTTCCATGGATACTGCCATTCAGTAGTTCTTTTATTACGTCCTGGACGATTTTCCTTCCTTTCTAAGGAGCAAAAAATTTATAAATGTTGTATCTGGCTTTGTTACACTCTTTAATGTGCTTTTTCACTATTCAATTTTATTTCGTAAATTCTAATTCAGACTTTTTAATTTTTAATGGAAAAACTTTATAAATAAGTTTTTAATGAGGGATGCTATCAGGCTTTGCAAACAAAGGCCTCTATTAAATCAGAATATATTATAGTCGCACACAAAGAATTTCAATAAAACCCTATATATCTTTAGGTACATATATGATTTATTACAAAATTAGAGCCCAGAGAGGATAATCAAATGGGACCACTTGTCTTGTATAAAAAGGAATAATTTTTAGTTGCTTAGTTCTACTAAAAAAAACATCGAGAAACAAGTAAAAGTTTAGCTTTTGAAGTTGCGGTTCATTTTTCAAATAATAACACCTGTCAACCTTTGAAATACTTGATGCCCTTTAAAATTAATTATTGTCAATTATTTCTTTATTTTTCAAACTTTAAAATAAATTTTCTTCACACTTTGAATTAAAACTCTTAAATGCCGCACTTTGAAATAAACCCATCACATTTTGAAAATAAATTTCTTGCCTCGTTTTGAAATAAAATTTGTAATTCTGTATGCTAGAGAGGCTTTATTGTCTCGATCAATTTGTTTGAACAATTGAAAACTAAAATCGCTTTGATTTTAAGTGTTTTTGTTATTAAAAAGGCTTTATGAAGTAATTAACTAGTTATTTCAAATTAACAAATTAAAAACCTGAATTTCAAGTAAGAGGCATAAATTTTTTAACCAAATATGGTATATATTTTGAGTTGTTCGATTATTGTTAGGGATTTATTTATACCCAAGATTTTGACACTGTGTAATCAAGATAACCTAATGGACTTTTAGGCTTTTAACCTAGTTAATGATAGAGCATATTGCTCATCTCACGGTACTTCCTACTGGACCAAAAAATTCCATACGTTAAGGCATGAGATTCTTGTACAAAATTTTGTACGTTTTCCCTGGTGCTGGCTGCTAAATTATTTTTTTATGTGGAAAAGTTGGATATTTCATCTTTTTTGCTAATTATTCGAAACTAATCCGGCAATAATTTGCAGAGAGAAAAAAACACACAGAAATAAAGTTTCGCAACAATTCATGACAATGTTCTTTACATAACGATTACAAAAAAATATGACCTATTCATTCTTCTATTTGCTTTTTCATTATTATTTCTATGGCTAGCCCTAAACCGTAAAGGCTACATCCGTGTTCGCTATCACTAGGGTGACTGAAAAGCTCGCACTTCTTTTCAATACCATCTTCAATCAAGTTTGCTTTTACGTTGAACATCTGACTCATTTTGTAAGAAAAAAGGCCGATTTTATGATAAAATAACTTTGTGATAACTTTTTGAACCACTTTAATATTTAATTTTTTTTTTTTTTTGATTTATTGCTTAATTTATAAGGAATGATAGCAAGATAACGAGGAAGAAATCATCTGCAAATGAGCAAAACTATGTTTTTTAGTACCAAATTTTACTAAATTGATCCCAAAGCCTAAATGTGCTTTGACTGAAACCAAATTTGATACCACGTGATAACTCAGTGAAGCAGCAAGTTGAATAAAGTAGTCGCGTGTCACTTTTGAACCAACTTTTCACCAAATATTAAGATTTTAGAACATAACAGAGAAACGAGAAAGGTTCGTAATTTTCATTTAAACAAAACAGTTTTCTACAAAAATATGAAATATAAAAATATATGAAATTTCTTCCATGTAGATAAAAATACTAACGGATTAAAGACAATGAGAATATACAAATATTGTAAGAGACATTTATTGCAATGTGTATGTTTACGTTGCAAATAAGAAACCTCATGGACATTAGACTTGTTTTCGGAAGTATTTACTTTACATGCTCTGTTGCTTACAAATTTTTGTACATTGATTGATTTAGTAGCATCTGCAAAGAAAACGACACAATGGCATAAAACGTGAGTGTAGATTGTAAAATGTTAAATAGATTTGCTCAGTCCCTGACGATCAGGAAATATCGGAAAAACCGGGATCAAATCTTCTTCCGTTCATATTCTGCTCAGTAAAAGTAGAGCATAAATAGAAAGAAACAAAAATCTAGAATAAAATTAGTAATCAAGAGAATAGCAGGACCATGAAAATAAAACTTACTATTTAGCCCTTATATACAAAAGACAAAAGAAATTATGAATAAAAATCAAAGTGCGTTGTTCATGTTTAACAATATAGATTATCAAAAACGCTTATTTTCCATTCAATTTTCTTTTGTGTATTTTGTCGTGTAAATGGTATTTCGGAAAGTTGGATTCGAAACAATTTAGAATGCTATTGTTCAACCTGGAATGGAAGAGTAGGTTTTTTCTAAACTGTATTTAAAAAAATAACAAAAGAAATGAAACTTTATGTGTAAATAAATCTTTTACTTAGATATCCAATAAACGTTAATATCGTCCAAATCAAATAAGACACATATCGGCCCATGCATGTTTCCATCTTGGATCTTTTAGAACTTTTTAGTTCAATCATCAAGCCAGAAAATAAACCCGCATGACCCGATGCATACTTATTGTAACAACTGATACAATCTGGGTAAAAATTTCCTCAATTAATCTGATTTAATCACCAGTTTCCAAAACATCCGTGTCATCGTAAATAGTTATGCAATGCTATACAAGTTTTTTCTACGTTTTCTAAATTTGTACGTCTTGGCTATAAAAATCTTCCAACTTGAAATGAGTATAACAAATGCATTTTCATTTACTGAAATGTCTTTAGGTATAAACACGTCATTCTTCAGTTTGATCACGACCTGGGTATGGTCTCATAAACCATTTCTTTAAAAGAAAAATTTCATCTCCGACTAAAAAATACGGCAAATTGAGATCTCCATTCTCACTTATCCAAATAGCTGATACTTTGCTGTGTATTGCCAGTGGAAATAAAATCTTAATGTTTTGACTAGTGTTTCTGAAGTCGTGATAGCTTTGCGTGTGTTTGTGTCTTTTATAAAAATTCTGGTATTGATCATACAATGTAAATGATCAAATCTTTCCCGGGACATTCAAAAGTACCAAAGCACATGAAAATTATAAAAACAAGATACAAAGTTAACAAAATGTCTACACAGCCTAATATTTGTCAAGAACATTATGAAACCTTATCTTTTTCAAGACTTTTGTGATGAAAACATGCAAAAAAATGCCATGGTAAAAGTTATAAGCTCTAGATTATGTTAAAGATTAGTTTTCTTCCATTTAAACTTATTATTTCAAAATGGCTCAAAAAGTTGTTTCAAAGGGGGTCAGCTATTACAAAGTGGTAAAAAGTTTTATAAAAAAGTGGGTCAGATTTTTTATTACACAGTGGCTCAGGTATAACAAAGTGATTCTTAAAAGTCTTTAAAAACTTTTTTGAACATACGTTAAGTATATTTTGACTCATGACGTACTGGTCATCCTCAGGGATTTATACCTAGACCAGATTTTGTCCAAATGAAAATTAAACTTTTTATACAGAGATATAACGCTTGGATGATTGATTTTTGAGTTAACGCACATATTTCAATTAACAGAACTTTCCCTTACAGTAGGTTTGAGCACCCCGATTAGTACTTTTTCCATAATACGCAAGAAAATATCTATTAAATCGTTAAAGATCGTTATAATTTTATGATTCTTGATATCTTTTAACTAAATAAGTTGTTTAATTTGGAGTAGATAATGAACTAAGATTTTAATTGTGTCCAATGGAGCAGATAGTCTATTGGAATAAACGTGACACTTGAAAGAAAGGCTTTATACTTCTCTCGAACTTACAATGCAATTAAAGAACTGTTGTGCTTTCTGTTAAGCGGTTGGCGCAAATGTAGATGTTCTCAACAATCCTGTTTTAGGCCATTCATGTTCAAAGTTTTACCAAACTTCGATGTTTGTAACGTTTGGAGTTAGAAAAATCATTGTCAATTGATGTAAAAATGGTTGCTACAGACTTATAAAGCTGGATATATACTAACAGAAAATGAAGTTAATGATATATCATTTTATACGGTGGCTTTACTAAAGATATTATTCATGCTGCACAATTTATTGCGGTATTATTTTGCAAGTTGTTAATACCAAT
Source organism: Euphysa ruthae (assembly GCA_035046665.1). Lineage (NCBI taxonomy): Eukaryota > Metazoa > Cnidaria > Hydrozoa > Anthoathecata > Corymorphidae > Euphysa > Euphysa ruthae. The sequence goes on from JAUZNK010048734.1 coordinate 29,377, forward strand.
CTTTGTTCGACGTTATGTAATTCATTTATGGTAGCTATGGATGGATACCAGGGCATAATTCTACTAAATTTAATTTACAAAAAGCCGGTCAGCTATATTCACATTTTTCAAAAAATACCGGCCAATTATATTAATATTTTTCCGGAAAAGAACCAAAGCAGAAACTCTTGAAAGTAAACTTTGATAGAAAAGCAACAGTGTTAAACATTACATTTATACATGTCCGTCAAAATATGTTTTGTAATAGCTCGGACACTTATTTTAGAGTATTTAGAATATTTTAGAGAACAGTTCATTGTTATTTATTTATTTATCTTTTTAAATATTATTTCCTAATGCCATTGAGAGGCTTTCTTTGACTGAAATAGGCACCTGAAGAAGATTTTTGCTCAGCAAACTTGAACTTTGATGTTACACTTCAGTTTATTTCTGAAAATTTCTGGCCTTCTATTTTATGTGATGTACAACTGTTTATTCAAATCAAAAGTTTCGTGCCTACCTTTGACTGCATCTTGTAAAGCTTGTAAAAATTTCAGAAATTTCTTTAGAAACGCTATAAATACTTGTTATAAATAGTTGGCATACGGCAGGGTCATTCTTGCTTCATGGGAAGGAAAACCCCTTCATGGGGAGGAGTACCCCTTCAGCCTTAGATGACATTTTTCCTAGAGATGATATCCTAGATATTCCTAGAGATGGCAAATTAATAAATGTCTTATTGGACATGTAGAGAATACACATTCTTTGATAATTAGTGTGTATACAATGCTGCCTTTATTACCATATCTACTCTGGAGTGGCGGTGAATACTGGTCTTTATACTATATAATATATACTAGGAATTATACTATATTCAACTGAAATAAATATAGGATGCTCATTTCAGTTTAATAACGCTTGTTACTTTTCTCTGTTGACATTACCGAGATAGTAGCTTTCTAATTGCTACATTTCCGATTAATAGAAACGATACTATACTCTCTGCTAGCAACTTAGAGAGCTCCATCAACAATTGCTAAATGACTGTACAGTTTTAATTATGTGTTGCACTGGAAGGAGGGCCCTGCATCTGCATTGGCTCTTGGCTTTGAGGCCACATCGCTACATCGCCCATAACTGAAAAAGCAAAATGATAAATTGAAATAAACTAAAGCGACTTTCTGAAAAATTATTCAAACAGGGCAGCAAAACTTCTTTTGAACCCAATGTTGTTTTATGGCAATTCTTAGCAAACCTAAATCTATCCAGTTCATGACCAGAAATCTTGGCAATATTAAAAACAAATCATGATTCTTACAAATTTTTTTCTGACTTTATTATACCTGGTTATCTTCATATATCGTAAGTAATTCGTCTTTTCTCATGCATGGCCTTAGCATATTAGTTTGTGAAAATCTGCCTGTGTCTCCCAAAACCTTGGTATCAAAAAATCTAGTTGTAGCTCGCAAATCGTGCATTCGTTTACGTCTACCTCTTCTACAGTCTACCAGTTTCATTTTCTTCTTGTACCATTCTCTTTACATACAGTCCTTGGTTGTAGTGAAATCAGTTCCAATTCTGAAAATAAAGACAAGGCTGCAGTAATTCACCCTTTTGTTAACATTTTTTTGGTAAATTTGATGTCCACAGTGCCTGGCTATATTTTAACATTACTAACTCTTTTGGAATCAACACTGAAAAATTTGCCATTTCTCAGTTATTAACTCAACTAGTCGGTTATCAAACTCGTCTTCCTAATTGAGACAGCCAGAAAAATTCTCTACTTGATCTATTCCTTTCATCTAGATATTTGCAAAAGATTTGTCTCTATCTCTTTAGGAAACTCTGATCACAAAACGCTAACAGTGACATCAATTTTAGCACTATCTCTTCGATTCTAATGAGCCATCTATCCATGAAAAATGTTTTCCTATCACTTTGGAGACTGGGACGTTTTTCATTATCTAATCCAAAAATTTCCTATCAAAAGTATTTAGTAAAAGCCACACTTGAGCCCATAGTTTTTTCCAGCAATATTGGACGGAGCTGCTCATTAAAAAAAATATTTTTGTCTTCTTCAAATTAATAGTTGTACTGAGAAGAGACGTCTTTTACCAAAACCAGATTTGTCGGATCACAAGGCTTCTGGCGCATCTATAAGAGTATTTCAAAAATGGTAAATCTTTGACCCCTACCCTTTTAAATACAAGTGAGGTTGTTAATGCCAAAAATAAGGTTTGTCTCAATATTCAAGATTTCTGGAGAGCGATCTGATCCTTGTAATTATCGTTCTATCACCTTACAATATCATAAGTAAGGTCTTCGAATTATTGATTAACTGATGTGTTAATCGTCACTTAGAGTCAATCAATCTGTTTTCTGATTATGGGCAAGGTGTTTTTTCTTGTGGTAGGTCCACTGCTGATAAACTGATTGTCATCTGTGAATTAATCAATCTCTTGATGCTTGGGGTGGATCAAGAGCAATTGTACTCGACGTCTCTAAGAAACTCAATAAGGTAGAACATGCAGGACTTCTCTATAAGAGAAGTAATATGGTATTTCTGGTGACGGTTTCAATATCATTAAATGCTTTTTGTCAGGCAGAGAAATCAAGGAGCTCTTCAATGGCCGCTCTTCAAACTGTTGCCGATCTTCGCACCGTTGTTAAACTGTTACCGAACTTCGCACCGTTGTTAAACTGTTTCCGATCTTCGCACTGTTGTTAAACTGTTACCGATCTTCGCACCGTTGTTAAACTGTTACCGATCTTCGCACCGTTGTTAAACTGTTACCGATCTTTGCACCGTTGTTAAACTGTTACCGATCTTCGTACCGTTGTTAAGCTGTTACCGATCTTCGCACCGTTGTCAAACTGTTACCGATCTTCGCACCCTTGTTAAACAGGGTGAGAAATGTTTGGTGACATTCAATGGTTCAAAAACGAAGCCTTATTTGTTTAAAAATCAAAAAAATAAATGCAAATTATATTAAATAATTTTTTCAAATTAATTTAATATAACCTAAAACATCATAAGACGAAATTTCCAATGTGATTCTGCCAGAAGTGATGCATGTTGTAACACGAGTGATGTATATTGTGTCAGGTGTGATTAATACTGTGCTAAGATTGGTATATATTGTGCTGAGAGTAATTTATATTGTGCCAAGTGTAATGTATATTGTGCCAGGAGTGGTGCATATTGTACTAGGAGTGATATATATTGTGCCAGGAGTTATGGATATTGTACACAAAGTGATGTATATTGTACCACAATTGATGTATATTGTGCCAGAAGTGATGATATTGTGCCAGGAGGGGTGTATGTTGTACTAGGAGTAATATATATTGTGCCAGGAGTAATTTATATTGCACCAAGTGTAAAATAGGTTCTTCCAGGGGCAATGCATAATCTGCCAGGAGTGATATATATTATACCTGGAGTTATGGGTATTGTACCAAAAGTGATTTATATTGTACCAGGATTGATGTGTATTGTGCCAGGCGTGATGTATATTGTACCAGGAGTGATATATATTGTGCCAGGAGTGATGTATATTGTACCAGGATTGATGTATATTGTGCCAGGCGTGATGTATATTGTACCAGGAGTGATATATATTGTGCCATGAGTGATGTATATTTTACCAGGATTGAGAT